>DWFY01000339.1:0-10461 GCA_018246875.1 Creonpyge creon creon | reverse complement strand
ATAGTGGCTCGGAGTCTGGATTAGTGCCCGGTGTATGGCAATAGACTTACCACCTTTTCCATATTGGGACGTAAACGTAACTGGTGAATCGTGGGAGACTACTACTCTCCTCTGCCTACCTCTTCGGGGATTACAAGCGGGATGTTACGTATGTTACGTTACATATTACCCGGTCTAAACTTGATTAAATTATGGACCGGCTTTACTCACGCGTAACCTTTACACATGAGTAAAGCCGTTTAATTACGTATAATAATTAGTTGAAATTTAGAATATACATAAATAATTTAATTACATATACTTACGTTAAGATATCCACGAAACGTAACTAACAAAACGATAAAATAAAACCAAAGTTCTTTCCAAAGCCCAACACAACTGTGCTGCTTCTATTTCGGATTAAGCCGAACTGCGTTATGTCTTGTTCAGTCTACCTATCACAAAACAACTAAAACAACCGTGTAAAGTCTGTTAATTAGGGACGAAAATTTATGTAACTATAGTATTTCAAATGGTTAAACTTTAGAGATTGTATCTAGTACCATTACAATTATTTAAGGCTCTAATATAAGGTACAAAAAATAAAGCGTTATATTAAGATAAAAGTAATAAGATAGAGAAAAGTACGTTTAAAATACCTACAATATGCGACATTCATCTTACGATACCGGAATCCCTGTTACAGTTACTGTAAAATACAGCCGTTTTCCAGATAGTACTCGGGATTTAAACCGGTAATCTTCGCTTGAAATGAAAATTTTAGCCATAAAACGCATTCAACGGCACAGTTGAGCACTATTTCTTGATTATGGTTTTACAACGAGTTACATAGTTGTTTATATAAGCGATGCTTACATAAATTTATGGATGCTAGTGGATAACAAAACAGGACGTGTTAATGTAACAATGACAAATAAAGAACGATTACTATGGAGAAGCTATCGAAATTTCGAGAAGAATGAAGAATGTATCTCATACAAACATATCTTTATCTAGTAATACGCATAACACTTGAAATAAAATTTAATTTATTTTATTCTTATAACTATAATCTGTATCGGGCAATGTCTCGATACTGATTTCAATTAAAATCAATCAACAGTGAATTGTAATTTTTTCAAAACATTTAATTAGTATCCTTGCATTTAACGCAATAGAAAATAAATACAGACCGTATATAAAGTTTCTAATATAAAAAAGGACAGCGCCAAACAAAACAATTGTAGTTAATAAAGCTTCGTCATTTTGTCAACGTCCCTCACAATATTATTATGTGTTTAATATTCAAAGCTCTCGCGGAAGCTCTTTTGCATTTCAATGCATATTGTGAATGACGTATGTATGTCGCTGCGGTGTATTATGCTATTCGGTCCTTTATTGCACTCATGAAAATTAATCGTTCCGAATTTAAGCTCCGCGGCGTGAAAGAGAACTGTAACTCAGCGAGGGCTGTTTTATTCGCTCTTATTTACATTGAAAATAATGCGCGTGTTTAATAAGCAAAGATTACATCAAAATTACGGTTATTGGTTTGCATTTCCGAAAAATAAATTGAAAATCAGTTTCGGTTTCGGTTTCTGCAGTTTCGGTTGAAATCTTTTAATAAAAATTGCCTCGTGTTTAATATTGATGTTATTGTTTTCTTGATAATTTCGTAAGGCACCTTTAATGTTACACAAATCATATCAATTTCAACTTAGACAATTATTACGTTTTTTTATCACGCTTTGTTTTTTTTGCATCTGTATTTATTAAAATGAGATTTTGTTTGTAAGTACACAACGTATAAAAGAGTAATGTTGTTATTATATCAAAGTCAAATTTAATATCTTAAAGGTTACCCGGTCTTTATATAACTGGGCAATAGTAGCTAACAGGTTTTAGCAGCCCTTTAGTCAGACCTACGAACTTGCACTGAATGATAAATCTCACTAATTTATTATACGTAATATCACACCTGTAATCTGAGAAGAAGTAGGCAGAGGAGTGTAGAACACTGCCACGTTACATCAGTTACGTTTAGATCCCATTATGAAATAGGTGTTGATTCTATTGCTATACACCGGGCACAAGTCCAGACTACTAAAAATTTCTACTAGAAAATCTAAGTTAGAAAAATCCAATAGTATCCAACCCGGGATTTGAACCCACGATCTCTCGATCGGCAGCCGCGCTTGCAACCAACACGACAAACGAGGCAGTCAATTTATTATGCTAAGTTAAATAATTTATAACAATAATACGAGTATGTCACATACGGACGTTTGACACATGCTTGCCGAAACATTTTTTATAATTCTTGTTACTTGTTCATACATCAGTGTTATATTGTTTCCTCTGTTTGGTAGTATCTCATACTGTTTCCATGCGCTGTTATAAATTAAAATACTTCCATTACGACTAAATTACATTTAATCTAGCACTTTCGTTGATAACAATCTGGAGTAGTCCCAGGTGAGTCCGTTAATAGCGCCCTTTATTCAACACAACGGTGCGCGACAAATCTTAAGGCTTATCTCAAAGTGGATTGTGTATCCCATTTAAAACATTGAGATTTTGCTATACCCTGTATAAATACATAATTTTACATTGTTATTTAAATCTGGTCAAGGCCCAGCATGCGTTGCAATGTTCTAATAGAAAAAAATATAAACTGTGTGTGTGTGTAAGATTTAATTAAAATTAAGCTATCAAAGTATCATTTCTCTCGATTATATCACTAACCTATGTTGCTTATTTTATATTGTTAAATAATTAGGAAAATTTTATCCGTTATTATAATATTTTCATTTGTGTTTATTTCAAATATAATGTAACATTACGCCTGTAATCCCCGAAGAGGTAGGCAGAGGAGTGTAGTACACTCCCACGTTTCACCAGTTTCGTTTAGGTCCCAATATGGTATAGGTGGTGAGTCTATTGCCATACACCGGGCACATATCCAGACTCCGAGCAACTACTAGAAAATCTAATTTTAGAAAAATCCAATAGTACTCGACCCGGGATTTGAACCCAGGACCGGTAGCCGATCGGTAGCCGCGCTTGCAACCAACACGACCAACGAGGCAGTCAAATATTATGCAAGAATATCAAAATAAAAGAGCGTATGTGTTGAGTGGACGATGACTGCACGTTGATGCGACATTGTATGTTGATGGGTAACTATATCAGAAAACTTCAAGCAGGTGTCGAAAACAAGTATATAAAGTTTCAATTTAATACGAAGAACCATGTCCGAATGCATATTACATTTTATCAGGTAATAGATCTACTTCCAATGTTCCTTTTATGAAAATCAATAACATTTTTAATTTTTGATATTTATATTTTTGTAACTTAGCTCAAACAGCATTAAATATTTCCGCGTTTGTCCCTAGTTTCGCTAAGTACATGTTTGATTTAGTAGTCATAGTGTTGATCAAACAAGTATTCAACATTATCAACCTTTTTATCGTCCCATTACTAAATCCGGGTCTCCACTCAGAATAAGAGAGGTCGAGGTCATAGTCTGCAATGCTGGTCAAGTACGGGTAAGCAACCTTCTCACGCCTTAGAGAACTTAATGAAAAACTCTAAGGTATGCAGGTTTCCTCACGATGCTTTCCTTCACCGTTACAGCAAGTGATATTTTATCTCAAAACACACATTTTAGTATTACATAATTGTTATCACAGTGTTAAAAGTCGCACATTTCAGTTCAAATACATTTATTCGTACATCAAACATTCTACTATAATTCCGCCGAGCTTGAGGCTACGCGACACTTGCCACCGAAAAATTTGCTAAAAACAAACAAAAACCCTTTCCGAGTAAACAGTACAAAAACACGATTACCATAGTAATACCATTCGATAGGAGTACTTTCGGTTGCTTTGAAAACAAGCCCAGAATTGTGAAAATATCTATCGGACGAAGGTCGGACAGGGTCGGATTTCACTGAACAAGTCTCCTCTCTAATAACATGCCTAACGACAATAAGCTCACGACCTATTCCATGACGGGACGTATAACGTAACTTTTGATAAGTGGGAGTGTACTTCACTCCTCTGCCTACCTCTCCGGGGAGATATAAGCGTGGCGTAAGTCTCCTCTCAAACGCTAAGTGGGTTATTTGGTTTAAATTACACGTGCGATAAAAAACTGCGAGGCTAAATGAAACAATTCTCTGGTGAGTTAGCTGTCGCTTTACGCTAAAGGCGGGCATTCGTCTTGCGTTAGCGGAATCGGGGCAGTAAATATGGTTGTTTTGTTGATAGCGTTTGAGATTTGAAGTGAAATGTTAAAGCGGGCAAACTAAATATGTCGCTGTAAGATTGATACCGGATTTTCACAGTACTGTTTTATTGTTAAGCTTGCAAAGTATTTATTTTAGTCAGAATAATTTCTTTGTTCAATTTGTTATTGCTACCATGTAAATCTAAAAAGATATAACTTATATAAAAATGATTCCTTGCGGGTGAGAAATAGAATTAAAACGAAAAATAAATATAATCTTCTGTCAACGGATGTATCTACACGACAAATTGATATTGCTTACAAAATTTTGCTCTGATTACAGTCACCCATTGAAATACGAAATGAGCGCACGTCCGCATGAGTGAAAAGCACGTAACATGCTCATGTCAACGTGTCATTAAATTCTGCTCCCATTATGAGCGGAACATGACATAATGTGCTTCTGGTATTTGAAATTAAAGTAGTGATAGGCTAGTGGTTTATAATTCAGCCTCCAACACCAGGGTTTCCGGGTTAAAATCGTGACGCGCACTTTTTAAAAACATGTGTGTTTGAAGAATCTTGCTTCAATAATTCAGGAAAATATTGTGAGGAAACCTGCACACCTCAGAGTTGTCCATTAAGTTGTTTAAGACAAGTACAATCTACCAACCCGCACTTGGCCAGCGTGGCAGACTGTGGCCGTAATTCTTCTCATTCGTATTCAACAGCGGAACGATTAAAGGATCGATGAAGATGATTTGAAGTTTATTTCGAAGGTTGTTGGTTAGACGTGTAAAACGACCAAATAACCGTCGAGTAATTATTCAAGACAAGAGTGAATAGGCACTTCCTAGGCAAGCGTGCTACACCCTAGGCTGCATCCCGCGTTGTGCTATTGCCTAAGCAGCTTATTGCTAAATAAAAAAAGTAATATGGAAAACAATACCTTTCTATACCAAATTCTTTCGGGCAGCGTCTTCTATACATTTAGTAATGTTCAAGTTTACCATAGGAACGCACTGTGGGATTTGTCCCCAATTCTTGGTAAAGTTATTTTGCCTCGTTGGTTGCGTTGGTTGCAAGCGCGACTACCGATCGAGAGGTCCTGTTTTCAAATCGCGTGTCGGGTATTGTAATTTGTTGTTTAACTTAGATTTTCTAGTGGAAATTTCTAGTAGTGGCTCAGAGTCTGGATTTGTGCCGTGTATGGTAATAGACTCACCACCTATTCCATAATGGGACCTAAACATGTAACCGGTGGAACCTGGGAGTGTAGTACACTCCTCTGACTACGTCTTCGGGGATTACTGGCGTAATGTTGCGTTTTTTTCATATATATTTATTTAAGTCATAGGACGCGATAATACTTAAAACTTAGACGTTATTGGAAGGAGTTTGTGATCACAGACACCAAATAAATCGCCGATCCTTTTATATTTCGATACAATACATTCTGTTTCAGAACTACATAGGTACACGTAGTTGATATGTTTTTTACAGTCAACATTAGAGCAGCTTTAATCGAGTTTGCTGTAAGTCTTTTGTTTTCACTATTGGACATTGGCCACCCAATAAACGTCTTTCCGACGGATATTGACTTAATAACTGTTTAAAATTATTACACAGAAATTAGTAGGAACTATCATTGTTCAGTAATCCTTTGAACGTAAAACATTCTATAAAAGTTACACAACGTAAGTTTCCGCTTGCTAAGCGCTAATGAGTCTAAAATTGTCGAGGCTTAAATATTTGTATAATGTTTTCCATTCAAAATTTTCCAGCCGGGATGTAAAACATTTTTCAGGAAATAATTTCCGTTATGAGTTCCTCTACTTTGTCCAGTTTTCTGTTTGTTATAACCAAATGGCAAAAGTACTTTTTAATACTTATTGTATCCTGTTATTGATTTAAAATAATTATTGGGGTCTCGAATTGAGAATGTAATTTTCTTACAAAAATACCTCAACGCAAGTTTCGGTCAGTAGCATGAGTTAGATAGTTTATTTTAGTTTAAAAAAAAGATTGAAAAATGTCACCACTCGTAATTTAAAGTAAATAATTTAATACCACTTATTAATTGTAAAGTAATACTTGTATAACCGTTCTACAACTTGAATATTTTTGGGAAAAAAATTATCTTCACAGTTGTTGATTTGTTATCTCCATGCTCAAATCCATCAATATCGGTTTCGGAGTTTGTATATCGAGACCTAACAATAGATAGATTAAACTACTTCCTGATCTGTAATAATATGACACATTGTTCTGATTATTGATAAATAATTGTTAAAACGGTGCTAAAAATAGTTAAAGATTTTTTTTACATAGTAACCCTTAATAGGACTCTTAACACAGATTATATATCAGGAGTTGGCTAAGCCGCTCCTACGAAATATATTTCCGCTAAGCGGCTATGTGTTTCGTGGTACTAGCTAGAAAACAGTAAATGAAACGCACGTATACGATGAAATATGAAACAAATGATGCCTTTTATTTCAGCCACAGAGTGTTATTAAATATGCATATAATTTTCACATCTATTGGAATAGATGTGAAAATTATTAACCCTTACAAACGAATTCATAAACTATTAATATCAGTTTTTCAGTTGTTGGCTTTTTGGGGCCTTTTTTAATGTCTAAAGGAGGAATGAGACAATAGACAAGCGTCAGTATAAACCATGAATGAAAAAAAAAACTGTCTGCCTCGTGGGTCAGGCGATTTTTCCAACTAGAATTTCTAGTTAAAATTTTTAATAGTGGCTCAGCGTCTGCATTTGTGCCCGGTGTCTGGCACACTCCCTATTTAATAATGAGACGTAAACGTAACTGGTGAAATGTGGGGGTGTACTACACTTCTCTGCCTCTTCGGGGAGTAATCCCCGTCATGTTATGTAATATTATTACTACCATATTGAACAGGTCTTATTTGACGCTACTTTCTAAAAAATAAAAAAAACATGCAAAACGCACCTTTTGACCCAGGAGAACTATTATAAATACTACTCAAAATTTCAATTTCTGGTCGTGTACAGCAAGTTAAATGTACTTTTAAATAACTAATGTACCTTTCTAAAACACCATCTATTTAGGTTTTGGCAAGCTTAAGCGTTATTCATCGTATAAAGAGGTCATTATATCGCCAGACCTCAAAGTTCGCTCGGCTTCAAAGGCCTTACAACGTTGGACCTTTGGGAGTACAAAAACGACAATACTGCAAATGGTTTACGTAACGCTAGTATTTTTCCTCCACTATTGTTGAATTCGTTTATTATATCTTAAGCTAATACCATACTTATCCATACTTATACATGTTTATCCATATTTATTCATACTTATCATCTACGTTTTGAAGATTTCTATCATGCAATTAATGCCGTAGTACGTTTATACATAGTCAAAGTTATCATACAATAGTTCACTAACATTATTTTTACGTTCGATTGTACTTACTTACACGCCAATAAAGATAGTATCCACTTTACAAGAAGCTAGTTTACATGACTATTACAAAAACCATAAATATTAGCCAAGGCATTATTTACCCCGATGAACATAGATATACATTTTAAGCGATAACACTTTCCAGTCTCCATCTGTCTGTAGAACTATATCAGAATGAGATGCGATCGGCAAAAGGAACGATTCTAAAATATGCGTTGTCAAATTGATGAAAATTATCTATTTCACAAAAGGTACAACTCTCACTTTAGCATCATATCTCTGTGCTAAGAGACGTAGATCAAACCGTGCAATAGGTATTAACAAACGTTCGTCATCGTCATTTTAGCAAAATGACGTCCAGCTGCACATAAGCCTCTCCCAAAAAATCACCGCAACTACCAATCCATTGTATAACGTACAATTTTACACTAACATACAATTAATTCACAAGAATTTTTTCAGGGTATTTTAAAGTTCTTGGTGAATGTAACGAATGATACATCGCTATGAAATTAAAAAGAGGGAATGAAGCGCTCAGATGTTTTCTATGAACACATCTAGCCCCGTTCGAAGGTTGGCATGCCTGCGCAGTGCCGCCGATAACTTGTAATGAAAATTCTTCTCACTTTCCAATTCCAATAAGCTCCGTGTCGTTTCCATTCTTGCATAAATTATTAAATTACTTTTGATTTCAATTAGGGCGTAGTAATAATTGAAATTAATTATCGCGTGAGCTTCGTGTTCGTATATTCTCGTATGGTTCGTATCTGACCGCAACTCTAAAAACATTGTGCGGCACAATTATCCATGATAATACCGGTAATAATACCATTGGAATATTCCGGTTAATTAATTACTTGTATTCCAGCTAATTTATCTATTTTTACACGTCATAAATAGATAATTCGTTTTTAATGTAATCGTTAAAATACTAAACTGAATATTTCCATTGATCAGTATTCATTCTGTGCTCAGGAATGATTTCTGGCAATAAAGAAAATGTTCCCTGGTGTTGGTATGAAATTGAAATCAAGAGATATATTTTCTAATACGGAACATGTTGCTTAATTAACGGTATCGCCTAGCCACAATGATCAGTTGTTGAACAAACACATTTGCATATTATGCTTCTCTCTCGATTAAGGCTTGGTTTCATACGACAATAATACCGCATTGAGTGTAGAGCTGTAGAGAGCGGTAGTTTTGCTCTAATAAGTACAACGTTCAATAAGGTAATCGTTTTTTTTTGGCATCTGCAACACTTGGAAGCCTCTTGTGTAACTTATAATTGAAATAACCATTGTGCGTTCAAACCACTTCATATTTTGTGCTGTATGTATTGTAGGTGTATTATTTGGGGTACCCAGAAATACAGGTATTATAACCATGCCCTTACACCTTGTTGCGACTTATATTGATTAAAAAAAAAATGATTTTTTTTAAATTATCTTATAGATATATATGTATGTTTACGTGTAAGTTCATACACATTTGTACGTTATCGTACATATAATCGGTTTTTGTTTAAAATTAACATCCTAAATATTCTATTATGTTCGTAGTGACTGAAACTCCTGTGTTTTTAATCGGGTCCCCGTTGGTGTATTAGCTCGTCTTGTCCTTTCGCGGCCGCAACGTTGTTAACGAAAATTCGGCTCCGACGTTGATGGAAAATAATAAATCTCTTCGGCCTTGTGAGCGCACGCAGCACAGATTGTGAGCACGTAATGCTTTATTATAAAATCACGGAGATTGATTTCGAAACTCTGCCGAATAAAAATCTGAATTTTCTTTATTTAACTAACGATTAATTTAATTTATTTACCTAAAAAGACTGCCTCATGATCGAGTGGTTGCAAGTGCGACTGCTGTTCGAGAGGTCCTGGGTTCGATCCGTGAGTCGGGTACTATTGGGTGTTACTAGCCTGAAATTCATAGTAAGAGCTCCGGGTCTGGAATTGTGCCAGGTGTATGGCAATAGGTTCACCACCTATTTCTCGATGGGACGTATAAAGTAACCGGAGAAACATGCGTATACTACATTCCTCTGTGCTTACCTCTTCGGAGATAGGCGTGATGTTACGTTTGTTGCGTAAAAAAAGATAAAAGCATCTTCGATAAAATAAATTTTAAATTTAGCGACGGAATTATATCATAGTATAAAATTGTATAGTATGTTTACTGAATTGTAATTCTAAGTTTGTATTTATGATACAAACTTAGAATAATTGATAAAAAAAGAAATTTAAAATTATCACGAATAAAATTTTCTTCACATTCTCTTAGAATGAAACAACGGAAAGAAAATAAGAGAAAGGTGCGTCCTTAAATCTATTCAATGTAATGAGTTAGACACTGAGTATTTGGATTTTCGTGCACTTCTATATTGTATATTTAAAACAAATTGAATTTATTATAAATGAAGGATATAAAAGTATATTTACTATGAAAAAATACGCTATACCCTTGTATACTGTGGTGCTATGAGTGTATGGCGTGTTTTTCTGAGTCGTACGTGAAATGGACGCACGCACACATTGGCAGGAAACTTCCGGATCCAAAATATATAACCAAATTCGTCATCCAGCTATCTGTTCGGTCCGGAATTGATGGTTGACTGTCGGTAACCATTGTGCCTAATGGGACGTCACGGTCATTGCGTATGAAAAGTGTGTTTGTGTTTTATTTGTTTCGTGCGCCATTTGCTTATAGATGACGTATTTATTAAGTCCTGTTATATGTAGCCAGATTATTTTATAAATTATTATTATATTGTCCCTTAGGGGGCGGCCAGAGCAAG
>DWFY01000338.1:0-10466 GCA_018246875.1 Creonpyge creon creon | reverse complement strand
ATCCTAGGGCTGGTTGGCTTTAGAAAAAAAATAATAATAGAAAATTATGAAAGTTAACAAACTGTAAAGTCGCTTTACATTTTATAAAAATAATCCGAGTTCTCTTGATATCGATTGGATATTAAACAATGCTTTTAAATTAAGCACTTGGCTAATACATAGCTTTTAATAAAACAAAGCACTGTATTTATGCTTAAGGGCTTTTTAGACAGCTTAATGTCAATCAGTTTACATTATAGCCATAAGGGCCTTAATGCGTTTAAAAGGCAATATTTCAATTTCATCTAAATATAAACACGTGATTTTAATGGTAGTTACTAGTCTTTTCTTTATTTGAAATATTAATAGTACGTCACCGATAAACACCCATATCACATACTTTCTTATACAATTATTTTAATTTTAGTCTATTTAACATTGCTATAAATATACAGTTTAAGTACAGGTCAATATAATATATTTTAGTAAAGTGCATGAAACAACGAAAAAAAAGAAAACACTTAAATTTATGCGAATTTTAATTTAGTTATAGTTTATTCAGTTGCATTTATAGGATATATACTGTATTGTCTATGTATGTAGAGTATTTCATTTCCGTTATCTATTAACGGATACTTAATAGGTTGACGGTTATAAAACAATAAATGCCCTACATATTTTTTTTTTAAAACAATGTTATATTTCCATTATCTAATAATTCTATCATGTAACAATATCATTACATAATAATTATCTTACTGTATTGCTGTGTATTTGAATAAATTATGTTCATAATAAACGTGGAATAAATCTTTACAACCGAAAGGGTTGAAAACATAGTTTATGAGTATATCGACAACTAAAAGCTTTTTTAGCTAAATAAAATGACAAATTACATATTTTAACAATGTGATCAACATTTATGTAAAGGTTTTTCGGAGTGACATTTTTATTAAAGGAAACCTCAATATAGTTCTATAGTTCCAATTGCTCTTACCTCTTAGACTGCATCTCTGAGCGCAAGAGTTAACTTTAAAGATGCGGCTACTATTGGCGAGTATATAAAATATATTAAAGGCAATTATATTTCTGCATAATAATTTAGTTTTGTTCATCGGTCTTGGGGTATTTTAGTACAATTTTGTTTTTTGAACTAATTCAGAATAGTAATACAATATCGAATAATGTAACAAAGCGAGCAGGCGTGTAGTTTCAGAGCGTCAAATCCACGACTAATGTGAATGTCTGTTAGACCGTCTTAGTCGCTTGTAGCTTACTCGTACATTCGATATTCTAAAATATTTGTTTATTATTATTATTTTATTGTTACGCTGCGTCCCTTGGAGATTAGGTAGAGAGCACCGATTGTCAAATATCTCTATCTTTATAGACCCGACATTCTTATTTTAATTTATTTGTTATTTTTGAAATAATATTAAGCCCAAGATAACAGTCCGCTTGCAAGTCATTACCAGGTCCATGTTACCAGAAGTCTGCTAACCAGCACCTGGACAGCGCGGTATGCTGTAAACGGTCCTAGATAGATTATAAGCGGCCCTAACACTTTCTGAGAGGAAGCTCGTATCCAATAATAGAACGATAAAATATTTGAAGGTGCTAATATTACCAGTAACATCGATCGAATTCATGAGAAGTGGGATTTTGAACTATTATGCAGTTTTAATGAGCCCCTTTATTGACTGCCTCGTTGGTCGTGTTGGTTGCAAACGCGACTGCCGATTTTTCTAAAATTAGAATTTCTAGTAGTGGCTGCGAGTCTGGATTTGTGCCCGGTGTATGGCAATAGACTCCTCACCTATTCCATAGTCGGACGTAAACGTAACTGGTGAAATGTGGGAGTACTACACTCCTCTGGCAACCTCTTCGGGGATTACAGGCGTGATGTTACGTTAATGAGCCCCTTTATTGAATTTTTTCTGGAATAATTGAAATACATTGTATCATTTAAATTTACGCAGTAAATAAACTATTATTAATGTCTTTAATAAAAGCAAAACGGCATGTAGTTTCAGAGAGTAAAATTCGCTATGAATTTCTGTTAGACTGTCTGTGTTGCTTCTTGTTGACATTCGATGTTGTTTTCTTGTTTTTTGTCGTGTTATTTATGGGTTTATTACTTTTGTAGTAAAACATCGACAATCACGTACTATTGATTGGACTATCTAATTAGACAGCCCAATGAATAGTCCGTGGTTACTGTCCTTTATAAATTGCACCTTCAAAGGTTTCGCTCATTCATTACCTATCCAGGAATGTTGTCTTGTCCCTTCCCACTACTAGAGGTCTAAAGCGTATTCAGTTTTGATTTGCGAAGATTATTATTATTTTATTCAGTCGTATACAAAGGAAACAATTTTGATTTATGATGCCAATATGATATTCGCATAGGGTGAGGTGGGCAGAGGTATAGTTTCAGAGAATCAAATTCGCACCTAATAATATGCCCGTTAGACAGGGTCTGTCGTATGTTGCCGACATACGATATCTTGTTCAATTGGCTTGTTATTTTTGTTTCTTTGATAATTCTGATCGTGCCGATCATAGGCGCTAATGCATATTCACCTTTATGTGCTCCTATTTAGTTTTTCTTTATTATACGCTTACTACTTATATAGGTACAAAAGGCGGATTTAATGCTTTTTTTTCGTATAGGCTAGCAGTTGGCCGGAATTTTGCCCGATGCAAAGCAAAGGTGTGGCCTATGGTGTAGCAGGCTTGCCTAGTAGGAACCTATTCAAGTTTTTTTCCGGTACAAGCATTCTCTGCCTGTCAACTTATTTATTAAATCTACTTGAAATTAATTATATTGGAAACTGATCATGTACGCTAAGCTGTATATATGTATGTCCTTCTGTGCATCTGTTTATGTATTTGTTTTGATAATGTACATTATAATGTTATAAGTTTGATAGAAAAGATGCCAATAAATATTTTGTATTATAGTTATTTATGAATTTGTCATTTTATTTTATTGTTTATGTAAGTTATGTTGTGTTATTTAATTTTGTGTTTCAATGAAAGTATGACGGTAAAGTGTTGGTGACGAAATTTTACAAAGAAATGTATTGTTAAAATCTTTAAATAGTAGGGTTGTTCTCAAATAATTCTTTCTAGAAAAGAATTTTAATTGAGATTATTAGTTTTCTTACTTGTGCATAATCAGTCTCTTAATCATTTCATCAACATCATCATCTCCAGCCTATCTCAGTCCACTGCTGGACATAGGTCTCCCCGAAAGAGCGCCATCGCTCCCTATCCTCGGCTTGCCGCATCCATCTGGGATCCCCAGCCCGCATGCCCAGCGTGGTGATTATGGGCAAAAACCCCTCATTAAAAGGCGCTAAATCATTTGTTGCCAAATAATTTACTTATTGTCTAGCACTGTACCATGAAATTGTATCATCAGCATCATCAAACAAGTTCATCCAACAGCCCAAAATCAATCAGAACGCTTAATATCTTGTGTGCCTGTTTACCCTCACAATTAATCAAGGATTGTCTTGCTGCTTGCCAGCAAGAAATGTTGGAGTGGTGGTGATCCCGCAAACAATACCCGGCCATTTACTTCTATCGGTTTAAATGTATAAATTGGTATTTTTTAATATTTCCCTCTTTTCTTACCTTATATTAATTTCAGTATAATAAAATATCTATTCGAATATAAAGTATTTTGTTTTATTTACCTAGTTCGAACTTATACGGCTATTTAAATTGTCTATGGTTAACAACTGGAGGTAACTATATTCGTGTCCAGTTGTATATATAAAGTAAAAAAACCAAATTCTGTTAATTTAGCGCCTAAAATATTATTACTCAATACATTATTACTACGAACATGTTGATTTGCGTAAAAAATATATTTATCGTAATAAGTTTTAAATATACATTAGATTTACGTCTTGAACTCAATATAATATTGATTTGTTTCATCTGTTTGTCTTTGTGGAATATGAGTATAAATGCGATTAAACATTTCCTTAGAAGTCACATGTTGTTCGATATTTATTTGATTTGACGAAATGATTGAGTCCCGTTGTCTGTAGGGTATCTCTATTAATAATTATATTAGTTTTAAACGAGTCTGAGGTTTATTCGTGTATTGTGTACTTGGCAATATTACAGACTTTATTGTGGGGGAAATAATTTTCAAAGTACTATTGGGGTTTCTGGATTGAAATTCCCAGTAAGAGCATGAGACCTTTCTTTCAAATCCGGCAACGCACTGGACACTCCTCGGTAGTTGCAAATGTCCATAGGCAACGATGACCACTTAGCATCAGGAGGCCTCTTTGCCTAGTTGCCAGGCTAAATATATAAAAATGATCATGGATATGTGCCCGCTGTATAACAATATGCTCACCCTCTATTCCACGGGACGTATAATATGACATGTGAATCATGGGAGTACTACACTCCTTTGCTTACTCCTTCGGGGAAATATCATTCATCAGGCGTGATGTTATGTTATCATTTTCAAAAGCAAACTTGTTAGTATGATCAAACCGCAATAATCCATTATTATGTGCATGACTAAGTCCAGAAGAATATAAACTGTTGCCTGGTAGAGAATGCTACGAGGTATTAAAGAATCGTTTGTAACATAATACTTAGTACATAGCGTCCTTTGTAACATAGTAGTTGACTGCCTCGTTGGTCGTGTTGGTTGCAATCGCGACTGTTGATCGAGGGGTCTTCGGTTCAAATCCCGGGTCGGGTACTCTTAGATTTTTCTAACTTAGATTTTCTAGTAGCAATTTCTACTTGTGGCTCGGAGTCTGGATTTCTGCCCGGTGTATGGCAATAGACTCAACATCTATTCCGTAATGGGACGTAAATGTATCTGGTAAAACGGAGAAGTTTACTACACTACTCTGACTACCTCCTCGAGGATTTCAGGCGTGGTGTTACGTTTTGTAACATAGTTTTATCATGAAGTGAAAATAAATAAACAGACATGTGTTACGTTGCGGGGTTTTTGATCTGCAAGATATAGATAAAGACAGGATTAGGATGGAATTTATAAAATCTTTTTACCAGTCTAAGCCCTGTGTACACATTGCTTAAGTTATTTTTCTGTTTGTCCCAAATGTAATTAAGTAAATAAGCACGGAAATTCTCAAAGAAATTAAATATTAGAGATTTAACGTTACCTTTTGCTTAGTACCCTTTGAGCTATTAGCAATTGCGGAATTTAAATTATTTATTATCAAAGTGACAACGAATTCGAAACGCCTCTAGGCTATAAGATTTGTATTTTAGCTGCCTTTAAATTTATTATAATAGGTATTTTGCAAGGGCCAAGGAAATGAACATATAAATACATTTTATATAAAATAAACCATTTATTTTTGTTTGAAACATCAATTTTGTATACTACAACATTACAGTGAAGAACATAATGGGAATCAATTTTGTATTATACAACATGTTCACTAAATTATATCTTTTAATAATAAACCACTTTTTTATATTCTTAAATAAAATGTGCTTGCAACTAATAATTTGGTGATTAAAACGCTAGTAAGAATATATAAATTTAATTAGATGACTATTAATTTTAGAAACAAATTTGCAATTTACTTTTAAATGAAGATTTTGCCGTAACTTATGACGTTTTTCTATTTTCAAATAATCAAGAAATACACGTCGCCTAACATTTACTTATATTAATCACGCTTACAACCCGTAATTTATATATTAATTTTTATTTTATGTGTGACTGAAATATGGATTGACGTATTCAATTAAGAATCATGAAGCAATTATCGAATCTATTTATTTAAATGAGCAGGTTTTCCCAACCTGTCCAGTTTTAAGCCCCCCTGAATCATAAATAATATGTTTACGCCCCCTTGAACTATAAATAATATTTTCACGCCCGCCTTTAGTTTTTTTATAAATAGGGTACATTATTTTGACGTTTAACAAATTCTATGTTATACGAAATAAACTTCAAATAAATTACAACCGTTTTTTTATCTAATGTCATCCGCTTCAGTGTTTCTACTTTAGAAGAAAAAAATCTTTCGCCTTCGAAATCTGCTTAGGATGTCACAGCTTCAAATGTATTTCAAAGCGATTGGGCCATCATTACTTAAGGCTCTCATATACATTGAGGCAAGTGTAGCCCTTCTGTTTCTATGAATATAAATCCAAACTTAATGTAGTTTTCTGAAATTTCATTGTCATTAGGCGTCTATTCAGATTTCTCAACAAACATTTAAAAACTAAATTTCGGATTTTTTGCTACGTGTGTATAAGTATGGAATGAATGACAAAGATGCGCGTCCATAGACAATTCTTTTGCAAGTGATGGATAGATATTAAAAATTAGAGCACGGAACAGGTCGTGTTGAGTTCTGTCTAGTCAAAGCTTATTTATTAGCGACTAACATAGTAGCGTCTCGAAACAATGAACGATAGAATCAATGAATGTGATATTGGGATGTTTAATTTACGCGTTAAGTTATTTTTTCTTTTGAAAAGGCAAACGTATTGCACCCCCCTTCATATTTGTCTACGCCCCCCTAGGGGGGCGTGCCCCCCTGGTTGGGCACTCTTGAGGTAGATGATAAATTTAAATGTCTTGTATATGTACGTGATATATTCAAGGAATAAGAAGTAACATTGTGTATGGAGAAAGAAATATCAGTCATTAATACACGAACTATACAATTTATATTAAATTGGATCCTGGTGAATTTAATTTAACTTGAAACACAAACTCGATGATATTAGCCAATGAGCTACATCCGCTGAGCATAGTCCAACTTTCTTGCGACGTCACACAAACTTGAAAAACGGTAGTTCCCGACAACGGAGCCGAAATGTAATTAGGCAGATTAATTAATAACTCCGGGATGGGGCGTCTGACACCGCCGTAAATACTCGTTCACCATTAAAATTTCTTTTTCCATACAATTTTTCCGAACAACGCTCCAGAGGATGTGGATGATTTATGACGCGATCTTCTACTCATAAATCAGACCTTACGGCCTTCTATAAAGACAATATATATCTGTAAGAGAAGAAAAGTAAAAAAAGTTTACGTGGAGCGGATCGTTTTTTAGAAAAGTATTAAGGAATCGGACTACAATAAGGCTACCGTTTCTAAGACACAATGCGTGAAATAAATTTCTCTCTCATGCTGAATTTGTTACTTGACATTGATATATTTTCATACACAAATTCTCATACATAAATCATGGGTTAAAATCAATTTTTTTCGGTCTCATTTAGACCGAAGTTAATTAACATTTTCATGACTGTAGTAAAATCCTGACGGATTAGCTTTTAGTCTCCCACTTTCAGTAGGTGAATAGATTTCAAATCGCTCTTCCTTAAACAAACCTCAGATTTTCCGAAGTTATATGCGTGCAGGTTTCCTCATGCTGGTGAAAAACTACGTAGGAAATTCGCCACGACTTTTGAACATTATGATGCTCACCAAATTGTGATATCGCTAACCTGGTCTTTACTAAGTTTACTGGGCACATACTATTCATACCTATCCGTGTTACATTGCAACGGAGAATGGTGAAGAATAAGTGAATATCGTCAGAACTTTTACTAGCTAGAGCAGATTAGTACAAAACACGTGTTACAAAGAGTTTAAAAACATCGAAACTTTGAGTTTATGATTCACAAAGTAACTTTTAACAGTATAAAAACCAGTACCGCTTTCGAATGTCAAAGCTAGACGCTGCAATAAGCAAGGCTTAGCTCTAGTCCCGACACTTTTACATAATCCAAGTCGATGACATTTAAGCCGTCATCGTGTGGCTTGTAGCATGGATTTTCTCACGCACCCTCGTCTTTCTATTGGGATTCCATTTTCCCTCTTAACGCTTGCCTAGTGCGAGTGTACCAATTTTGATTTATTGTACATTCAAAGTCTGACGTCTGTTTTAAGATTGTCTCGGTTTTTTTTTACTTGTTTAAATCTACTTCTTAATTTACTCTTTTGCCTATTTATGTATACTTATACGTATTCTTTATACTTGTCTCTTATCTTTGTTAGCATTTCTATTTAATATCTTACTTATGACATGAATTTGATATTTTTCCCTCTTTCAGCAATGAATACGAACGTTCTTTTATGACGCATCTTGTGTTTTTATGTTGTTTTTACTCCACGTGGTGTATAATAAAGTGTTTTTTGTATTGCGCTCGATTGTATCATGATGTGTACCTTGAAGTTAGAAGCTCCCGCAGATGATCTCATATATTTATGGTTTTCAACATAATCACTATATCAGCGTTCAAATTCAATCTAGGTGCTCTTCAATATCCCAAATTTTCAATTCAATTTCCAATGCGATTCATCTTTAAATTTGCAATACTATATTATATCACATCTTTTACCTTATATGTGCACGACTAAGCATTCTAAGACAAACCAATAATTGCATACTCCACATTCAAATGACAGAAATGCTGAGCATTTTCAACAATGACTATATTAGTTGGTGGTACTGTTCAACCGAGTACAATATGCAGCGTCGGCTGTACTCCGGGCGACAGATGCTCAATATCGCCCCGAAACTGCGCCGTTTGACGTCCCGCAAAAAGTACACCTAGGGCCATCGCGTTCCCTGTTTTATTTTATTGCGGTGTCAGTGAATTCGACTGCAAAGTGTTCTCTCCAAATGAAGCTCTTTCACCTTTTTCAATACGAACTCGCTATATTCGGCAAATTTAGCGAATTTCGCTTTAATTTTCAATGTTAGTGGTTTTCTAATCGATTTTATTAATGTACTAATTAATTACGTTGTACGATATGTTGCGATTACACAAATAAAATTTGTTCGCTTACTTACTAACCATCATTACCACCATCATCGGCAGCATCATCATAATCAATCAGTCTCTATTCTGCCCCTGCTGACGTAGGCTTCTTCCAAAGTGCACCACAACAATCAATCCTTACAATGTATAGGAGACAAACGAATAAATTTCGTTTATTTTAATTATTTTCTTCAAAACGTGTTTTGTATGTATTCACAGTTTTTAAGGTGAATAGTGCTGTACATTTCTTTCTCTTTTTACCGTCTTAGCGCTTAGATATATATGTAACATCACGCCTGTAATCCCCGAAGAGGTAGGTAGACGAGTGTAGTACACTCCCATATTTCACTAGTGACGATTCCGTCCCATTATGGAATATGTGGTGAGTCCATTGCCATACACCGGGTACAAATCCAGACCCCGAGCCACTACTAGACATTTCTACTAGAAAATCTAAGTTAGAAATATCCAATGGTACCCGACCCGGGATTTGAACCCAGGACCTTTCGATCGACAGTCGCGCTTGCAGCCAACACGACCAACGAGACAGTCAAGATATATATGTAGATATTAAGAAAATAAACGTTGTCGTCGAAAGTCAAAAAGTGCGACTGACCGTAATCAATGCATTTAAGCTAGAACTACTAATAAATTAACTATGTATAGCGCCTATCTCGCCACAAGCTACATTAATATAGCTGCTATAATGTGTATTCAATAGGATCACCACCTTATTTCATGGTGGGACGTATAACATAACTGGTGAAACGTGCGAATGGATCGTACCACAGTTCTCTGCCTACTCCGTCGGGGAAATACTATTAGGATGTTATGTTGTAGGTGCATTTAGGAGAGAGTCGGCAGAGTGGCTAATGGCTGAATCCATGGAGACTGAATTAGGTTAAGACGATACTCCGCGCTCTACAAAGGCTTCCTTATCGCTTGTGCGATAATATCATCCTTATCTTACTAGGACGCCATAACGACGTTGCATGTTGAAAAAAATTGTTTCACTTTATTATTATCACGCCAGGTTCCTTACGGGGTAGGCACAGAGCACCGAGTGCCAAATATCACTATCGTTACAGGCCTGCGTTCATCACACTCTTATACAACTACATCGGTTTCGGAGACTTCTGACTGCTCCATAAGCCAGTATCTAACCTATTTGGTCCAGATAGATGAGTATTGGGCTCCCTTATTACCTGCACCAATCGAAATTCGCAGATTCACAGCTAGAAGATGTTAAATGTATTGTAATTAAATCAAGTCGTATTGTCAGTGGAAATTCTCAATTGATAAACCTCTTAGATACCTTGCTGCTATATTAGCCTAAAGATACAGCAACTAGTTTATCCTTTAACTTTGATAACACGCAAAACTCCATAAAAAGATTATCATTATGCTATAAATAACATATTGAGCAAGAAAACATGCGATTTAGTTCAAAATTACAAAGTGAATTTTTCAACCATCCGTACCCATCTTTACTATCGGGTAAATTTACATATAGCACAAAATTCGTATTTAATATAAAAAAGTAACAAATTTATAACACAATCTAACAAAAGCAGTGATAGTGTGGTGGTTTGAAATTCAGCCTCTCACTCCGGGAGCCCGCGTTCAAATCCTCTTTACAAAAATGTGCGTTTTAAGATTAAATATCACTTGCTATAACG
>DWFY01000337.1:0-10467 GCA_018246875.1 Creonpyge creon creon | reverse complement strand
GAGATCTATACACTTTCCCTCCACGACCCTCATCCGCACTCTCACACAACTCTCTTAATTGTTATGTGTAGATATGACGCAGACCACAATCATTATCCCTGTGAAAAGCATGGACACACAGCTCATTGGGCATTAGTGTCCGGTATTCTGATTGCTAACAATCCGGGTACAAATGGATTCACATCCATTGCGGAAAATGTATATGCACTTTGTAGACACGGAAAGTCTAGATTCCTGTCTGCATGGCTGCTAGAAGACTTAGATAGAAGTAACCGGAATTTATGGGAGTTTTCTCCAAAGAAAATGGACGATGGCCTAATCTATGTTATCCCGGAGGGCGGGATTGGGGGAGAGAATGGACTGCGTGAACAATTTTTGTTGTTTAGAGGTTTCTAAGAGTAAATGTAATAAAAATATATTTTATAGACAAATTTATAAAAAACCGTCTATGTTATGAATTTCAATAAATTTCAATCAATCCTGTGGTTATTTTTTCAAACTCTTTATTGTGACATTTTTATAATAAAGCTGTAACACACGGCTCACTTACGACCTAATGGCAGGCCATTCCTATTTATGTTTATTTTCTAGCAGGATATTCCTATTTGTTT
Source organism: Creonpyge creon creon (assembly GCA_018246875.1). Classification (NCBI taxonomy): domain Eukaryota; kingdom Metazoa; phylum Arthropoda; class Insecta; order Lepidoptera; family Hesperiidae; genus Creonpyge; species Creonpyge creon. Next base: position 9,856 of record DWFY01000337.1, on the reverse strand, counting down.
TTGAAAGCTACATTTTTTTAAATTGTCATATCATATTATGCTATGCATATAGGTTGCCTGGAAGAAATCGCTACTAGAGCGATAAGGCCGCCTATTGCATGCTTTACAATTCTTTTTTTTTTTGTTAACATTTCTGTTATTAAAAACGAGTGTGTAATAAAGAATATTGTATTGTATTGTATTGTTTGTCTATGGGAATGGTGTTTTAAGTACAAAAAAAGCCATAGTATTTAATGCAAAATTTTATTTGTACAATAAATACAAATCATACTTGCAAATTATGATAAAATAAAAAAATCTCATCACTTCACTTAACAATTACAAGGTAATGAAAATTTAATAGACCTAGGTCTACTTCACGAGACAGAATGATAGAATGAATATACTTAAACATTCCAATTATTGCACCTTCTCTGTATTAAACATTTGATAAAGAAATTGATTTATAAATTAGATAAAAAAAAGAAACAAAATCTAATATGCCTTTGTACTAATGTATTAACTTAAGAGCTTTTAATTCTACAAAAAAAATTCATTGGCCAAAACAAACTATTCCTTAGCAGTGTTATATAATTAGTCTGACATTCGAGAATTTTCGATCCTTTTTATTACTGTACACAATACAGACAGGCGGCGTAACGCGTGGGCGACGTGCGCCACCGCCTACGGCCGCGCGGTCCGAGGGGCCTGGCGCCTGGTAGGTTTATGCACTATTTAAAATCTTTGAATACATGACAACATTTTACTCATCATAAAATGATAAACAAATTGTTTTACCAAAATTCTTTTATTTACTGTAGCAATATTTGCTGGCGTTACGTTGCCAATAGTTTTACTGGAATACTTAAAATATAGCCAACCCAGCATGGATTGGCTATATTTTTAGTATTCGAATATTTTAGTATTAATTGAAAATAACTCTAATACTATGAAAGTCTAGGGACTCGCATTTTTATTAGAGTACTGATATCAATATTGGAACACTATTCGACATGTTAATTGGATGCCTTGCTTGCATTTTAATTTATGAATACAAATGTTAAGCGCTTGTTTTTTGTGTATAAAATCTGTAATCATGCGCCACCAGAGGGCCTCGGGAAATGTATCCTGCCCACATCAAATTTACGTCTTACGCCACCACTGAGTACAGTGTACATTAACAACATTAAACTACTATATAGTTGCCGTGTTTGATATTATCCACTGAAAAAGATTAAATCCTTACTCATCTCCCGACATGTGAGACCAATTGAAATAACAATTCGACAAAGGAACATACGATACAGTATGTGATGAATAAAATTTTTAACAATTCTTAAAAATAAAGAGTACAAAATTGCATTGAATATACAGACTTAAAAAATACTCTTTTTTAACATAACAAAACCTCGCTCAGCATTGGCATTATGACACTACTGAAAAATTAGGAAAAAAACAAAAAAAAAAAAAACGCCAAGTCAGTCAGCTCTTGAGATCACATTGCATTAAAAACATTAATACGCAATAAATAAACATCGAATCATATATTAATAATATTGCTAATATGAAGATACACGTAAAATATGTTGACGAAGCGAAGTACTAGAGTTCAGTCAATCATTAAGATAAAACTGACATATCAATATCATTATAGTAAGCAAAGTTCCATTAAATACACGGTTATAAGGATTAACTTGTCTATTGTATATATGTGTATATGTTACTAACAATCTAACTACAGACCTTTAAAATATTATAAACACGACGAAACGTTTGTGCCAAGTTCAAAAAAGAATATCGACGGGGGCCGAGGAATTCGTAGCAACACGAAGTATCCGACGAAACGTTTATCGTGTTTGCGCGGCTAGGCCTCTAAACATAATGAAAATCTTGAGCTTAATCATTGCCGTACTTATCAATCTTAAATAATATTATTAAACTGTTATAATCGCACAGATAATTAATTGTGCCAATTGACACAAGGTGTTATAGTGTGAGCGGTATTGCCATATTCGATAGTTACAATTTACATCAATAAAATTAAAATGTGTTAATACTAGCTGGCATCCATTGTTGTACGAGAGTTTTCTCGTTCGAACGGGGAAGTACTGATGTATATACACCAACATTATAGTCGAGTAGATGAGCGATAATGGCTAAATTTTTCATTGTACTCGAAGTAATTCAGCGAAGTCACTACCGACTGTCTGGGCACTATGTCTGTTACCATATACAACAAGTTCACAAATGTATCTAACAAAACTGATGTCATTTAACCATACGTTGTCATACCCCAGTGGCAAACATACGCGAAAACCGTTTCGGTAAACCGTGAAAGTGTAAATGCGTCAAACACATTTTTGTGTTCAGTATAACTTTAAAAACGCTCAAGTTTTTTTTAATCAAAATGGCGCGCGTTCATCATGAACTCACGGCAGTTCCAACAAGTACTCTTTATCTGTAGTGATTATAACATATTATTTAATAACAATAATAATACAATGGCATCTTTATTCCCGTACGCACACGACATCCATCTATATATTAAGATATTAATAAGTATTACATATGTATTATTACATAAGACATGTATATATTATTTGACGGACACGCCTCAAACGACACACACATTATGTTTGAGTTTAAGCTGCATTATGTTTAAATGTACATACATATTTGATGAAATGAAGTATGTATATTATAATTTTGTCGTCATTTCTATACATACATAGTCTCAATCGATTTCAAAAGCGTAAGGGGTAGGTACATTGCACAATTACAAATTTTGAATTATTACATCATATCTATTACCAAACATTAGATAAAGTAGTATTAAAAAATAAAACTTTTACATTTAAACTAATTCGAGTCACCGCCTTCTATATTTGTAGATGAGTTATCGTAACTCATAATACAATCAGATTTGTATAACTTTTATATGAATAACGTATAACCCGTGCGCGGTAACTTGATCCCTGCATATTATCCTCTCAATGATGAAATATAGTCTTTTTTCTTTTTAAATATAGTTATACCGTTGCTAACAATCTCTTAGGGTCTATTAAAAGTCTGATAATAAGTTTTTCCGATTGTACAAACACGCCTCTGTGACGTCATCACGCGGTGTCACGTTATCGCTCAGGGGTTGTAAAGCATAGAAAAAAAATGGAACGTCACTAAACAATAAGATTAAGATATCGTTTAAATAATTAATATCCATAACGATGACAAATCATAATAAAATTAAAGCACAGCCAAGGATATTTAAAAAAAAAATTTACATGTATAATATACCAATCTCATATGAAAGAAGGAGACAGAGAATATATTAAAATAACAACTGTACATTGTATAAATGAACTGGTTTCTGAACAATCATAAAACGGAATCACTGAAAGACAGAGATGGACATATGCGTTTTGGTAGGCGTGTGAGTCAGACAAAAGATCATTTCCGTAGGTGCCGCGTCGAAAATATATCATACAATTACATACATCTTGAGAGCAAGTACAAAAAACATTTTAATATAATACGAGATATTTCGTGACTTCATGAAACAATCTTCATTATTTTCATTTTTATTAAATGAAATAAATATATTAGAGAACTGTTACATTGCATTTTTGATTGCATATTTTTTTAATTATTTAGTTCGTTTGCTCCAAGTTACGTTTACTTCAGTTTTATGTGCATCAACAAACCAATTCGTGATTCGATATTTGCCTGTAATATACAATTTACCAATTTTGGCACATCGCTGAAGAACGGTGACATGATTAATTTTCTAAATGACATAATTTCAATGTTGGAACCCGTGCGCGAAAACTCGACACCTGCCCGCTATAGACAGGTCCGCATAGTCCTTTACATGATTTACTATCGAACTTTTTCAATTTAAATAGTTATTTTTTCATAGTAAAACAATTTATATTTTAATAGTTACACTGTTGCTGACAATCTTTTAGATTCAATTGAAAAATCTAATTGAAGTTTTTTTTCGCACTGCACGAACACGTCGCTGTGACGTCATCAGGGAGGTGTCAAGTTGACGCGCATGGGTTATACATCAAACTGAATACATAATCAGTCCAATTATACAAATCCTTTTAAACAATACCTTTAAGTAACGTGTATATTAGTGTATCGTTGGTCGTGGACGATATTATATTTTTCGAATTGTATAAAAATTACATCGTTTCAAAGTGGCTCGGAATATTATTCACAATGATATAATCACATATAAAATATTCCAAAAAAAAGTCATTTTGATTTTAATAATCGTAATCAACGTATGAACGAATAAAATTAAATAATAAAAACTACAAATGAAAATTTCATCCGATCCAACTTTGAAGTAAATATAAATTTTGTTTTGTCCAATTTTGAAAAATTATTAAAAGTAAAAGCTTTTTTTGTTCATATCCAAAAAAATCTCTGGTTTAACCAAAGACATTCGACTGCACATTATAAAAGCAGACATATGAACTAAGCTGATATTAAGACGTTCCACATTTACTTAACAGCATCAAAGGATTAATATTTAAAACCGATTTTTCTATTAAATCCTATTCAAATAGGAATTTTGCTTTAACAAGACCGATAACATCTACCCCATTGGGAGGGGTAAATTATTTGCAAGATAATTGCAAGTTAAATTTTCTTGATAGGGCAACACTGGACCAAATATATTTACAAAGTCCCAAGGAAGCTATAAAAAACAGTAGTAAGACACCTGATCTAAAGAAATTTTGTTATAGTTAATGGAAGTACAATTTTCACATACATTTATAATTAAATACGCAATTATATACGCTTAGACATAGGATATAGTCTTTTTTTTTTGATCCGCCTAAATTTGAATAACGAACGTCACTCTGTATTTGTATCTGTATTTGGATGTACATAAAAAATGACAAAATGTCATTAAAGAATGCCTTGGTGCGTTTAAGATATTGTAGACTCTCTTTTGACTATTTGTCCATTTTAAATATGAACCAGCTACAAATATACTCCTCTGAGAAGTAAATTCTTTTTGTGACTGGATCATATCAAGACACGCTTCACTTCGGAGAACAGAAAAACGCAGCGGACTCAAAGACGTACGTCAAAGAAACGTCCCATTTAAGAGGTACGCAAAAAATTTAAGACTTGTAATTTTAAAAAGCGTTCTTTTAAATTTAAAAAGTATGGTATATAAAATTATTATCCTTTGAAAATGTTATCAATGAAATCGTAGTTTTTGAAATATGTTCGGCGCTATGAATTAAAAACGTTATGTTCACCGCTCCAAACGTGGCAACACTAGAGACGTATGAATTTGAATGACAACACAGAACTCCTAATATCAATCTGACACTGACGCACACATAAATAGGGAGTAGCGCACGGCAGTGCACACAGCCAAGTTCGTCTCGACCGCCGTACACGATATAAACTGATCAGTTTGAACCTCATCAGCTCGCTCTTATGGAACATTGAAGCAACAGAGCTTAGAGGCGGAGAAATATATACACATACATATATGTATACACAATACAAAACCGTACCAAAGCTATCTAGTACAAATCTACAGAGAAACAAACGACATTCAGAATAAACCGACACGCGCTGCACTTATAAAAATATACAAAAAACCTTTTTTTTTATCGTTTTGTTTCCGTTTTGGCGCTTATATATAACGCGGCTGCAACGCGCCGTCGATAGCCGCGGGTACGTTTATATACATTCATATAACTGCATCGAACCAACACAAGAGGATGTAGAAAAGAAAAGTCACGCCGCGGCTATGCGCTGATATGTGGCAACAACACGCCATGAACATTCGTTTTGTATCAGTCACGTCATATACTAACCGAAGACAGACATATTTTTCCTTCAATGAGAGCTCACGGTCGCATCTGACAGATCTGTCATCGCGTCTGAGTGCCGCGTGGAAGGCGATACGATTCCCGGTCGAGCAGCCAATCTAAATGTTATCCGTTCTGGAGTTGGTTGGGGTGTCGTCCGAGCACTTGCGTTTGTCTGCATGTATGAAATGTTCAATAGAACCTGTCTAGATGGGAGTTAGTATTGTAAAAGGTAATGTAAAAGCCTGTAATCCCTAAAGAGGTAGGCAGAGGAGTGCAGAGCACTCCCACGTCTCACCAGTTACGTTTACGTCCCATTATGGAATAGGGGGTGAGCCTATTGCCACACATCATCATCATCATCTTCAGCCTATTTCAGTCCACTGCTGGACATAAGCCTACCCATTACTTCGGGCACAAATCCAGACTCCTAGCCACCACTAGAAATTAAAACTAGAAATTCTAGTTAGAAAAATCCAATAGTACCCGACCCGGGATTTGAACCCAGGACCTTTCGATCGGCAGTCGCGCTCGCAACCACTCGACCAACGAGGCAATCATGTCTACATTAACATTCCAAAAACGGATTTAAAACAAGTGTAACGTTTTATAAATGTGGCGCTGCGCGTACAGCGTAAGAGTACCTATGACAACATATGTATGTTGGTTCGGTATCAAAGCTAGTTTAGTTTATATTAAAACTTTACCCGATCGACGCTTAACTTTTACAGCACACTAATTGCATCAAGGTCCACAAGTCAAAAACTGACAAAGCAGCTTTGCATGTTACCCGCCATTTGGATTAAACCAAAATGGCTGACGGTTTTTTTTCATATCTATTTTCGCCATTAATAATAATAATCAATATGAGTACCTACAGTGTAACATTTGTGATCAATAATAATTTCTTACAGTTAAATACAATTGCAAGAAAATTATTAATTTATATACATTTATAAGGTGCACGAAAAAAAACACCTTAAAATTCACATAAATGTAAATGCGGAAAATTATTAAAATGGCACAAATAAACAAACCATAACAACGCCTGATAATTAATTCCATCACGCCTACAAGTAGCGCCTAAAGCGGTTTTATTTCGAAAATACGTACAGTATGTTGCACCAACAATCTGAGTGTGGAAACATGAAGGCAGCCAAGGACGGCTCATTTGCCGCCCGTATCCATCACGCGCTGGTCACCTGAGTCCGGCGCCGCTCCGTCGCCGAGGGGTGGTCCGACACAGATGAGTAATGAGAACAGAAGCTCCACATATTCACTGTTCTACTGCCACCAAATGTCCATCGTACCTAATTAGAGCTAAGCCGCCAGCTTTGGCGGTACGTAACTTTTATTTGTTTCATAGCTATAACTACTTACCATTATTATTGAACATGAACGAATACAATGCACCTCTAATTTATGGGGATGTTTGAGAAACCGTAATTTGTGTATTAAAAGAGTGGTGAACGTGAACGAAAGACGTCAGATCTGTGAAGACAGTAATATAGCGGACTCAGTGCTTTCTGCCTATTGCGAAACGGATTTGGTATGACGATGTAATAACAATTGTGAAATTTAGCTATAGTTATGATAGAAGTGTAAGTAGTAGAATCTTTTATTAAGGATTCGGTCGTGGAAGTTGCAGTGCTACATATTACTGCTGTTGAATAGAAATCTGATGTGAAGGAGACGACGAACACGAGGCATTCTAAGTTGACGTTTGGTACTCACTCGTAACGAGCGCCGGAGATGCGTAGGTATTGCTGCAAACATTAATAATGCAACCACTTTAATAAAAAACAAAATTACATAAAAAACAATGCAAATTCAAAATGCAAAAAACAACTTTTGCTTTAAACACCCGAAGTCTGTTAAAAGCAAAAGTTTTATTTCGTATGAGAAATTAAACATATTCCTCGATTCAACGATATAAAATAAGGTCCGATAATGAGCACAAAAAAGTTGTTCTATGTGGTACAGAATTAAATTAATATATATCCATTAATAAATTTCTATTACGCAAATTATTTATTTACTCTTTTTTCTTAAAACTATAAGATGATAGGATTAAAACCATCTCCAGTTTGATAACGACAAATCCACCTCTTTGGGCTTTTTGTAGTCAACTGACACACTGGTCAAATCTAATGGCGAAGTTCGAGTGGGTAGCGGGGGTAGGTGGAGATTAATTACTGTTTGATCCCGCACAACGGGGCCCCAGGTACCGACACGGACATTACGCGCGCACTGTCTCGCGCTGATTTACGGCGATACAGCGATACGGCGATACAGCGGCCTAGCGATACAGCGATACAGCGATACCGCACAGGTCGACGGGCCATCGCTCTTCGTAGATTAACTGACTTTAGTGTTGAGCGAGTGAAACCAGTAGTTATAGTAGCTCAATGTTAATTACTTTTGCATGATTCTCTTTTGAATAAAAATTAAATAAACAGTTAGACAGTTAATAACAGTTACGCTCAGATATATTTACAGTAGTAAGTAAGTAATTACTGCCTCGTTGGTCGTGTTGGTCCTGAGTTCAAATCCCGGGTCGGGTATTATTTGATTTTTCTAAGAATTAGAATTTCCAGTAGTGGCTCGGAGTCTGGACTTGTGCCCGGAGTATGGCAATAGACTCACCACCTCTTCCATAAAGGGACATAAACGTAACTGGTGAAACGTGGAAGCGTACTACACTCCTCTGCCTACCTCTTAGGGGATTACAGGCGTGATGTTAAGTATAAAGTAAATAATTGACATGCCGGTTAATAGTAATTTAAAGCATATTTTAATGAAATTAATTTGATTAACGACGGCTATTGATGTACTGAACGCGAGGCCTAGGTAGTCCAATACAATTATATACGTAATGACTTTGCTTTGACCTTGTATAACGAAGTTGCTACTTTCGTTGACAATATTAGTAAGCCAGATAATTAAATATACGCTGGACTTACTGGATCAACTCACGGATGTTTTTCCGCAATAGCCCGACTAGCTTCGGACGTATCCAAGGTCACGAGCTCTCAGCACTTGCAGCGAGCTCGCGACGGAGAGTAAGACTAGTAAGTAATGTAACAGACGAACAACTGTTAGGTGTTTCTGTACGCATACAAGGTGCTTGTAGAGGATCGATTCTCTTTCTGTTGTGGTCATTTTTTTATTTATATTGCATTTTATATTTCGCACCATAATATTGCTTAAGAATAAGTATGAGTTTTTGTGTATATAATGCTATATCTGAAATTAATGTAAGTAAAAATATATAAATCAAAATTATGTTTATGTTAGTACTTATGTGATTATTCACATCATTCAGTAAGAAAATTGATCACAATTATTGAATAGTGCATTTACTCTTAAATTACATATACAAACATAGCATCACGCCAGGCCCCTTGCTCTTAAATTATTTACAGTAAGCTCGTAGCGTAATATCGACACGTTCTCGGGCAAAAAACAAAGTAAATATGAAATTAAATGGAATGAATAATTTATTTTAACTTCCCTTAACACAAACAAATTAACGCACAAAACGCGCCAAAGGTTCTAAAATTAATCTCCAATTGGTGCGAAATGACCGAACGAGTGGAAACCATAAATCCAACTGTCGGTGGAATTGGTTGCTCACCTAACCCGTAACCCGCGGCGGGCAAAAAGGCCCGATCAGCGTATTAATTACTGGACACAGACGGGTTGTAATAGGCTAAGTAATGACCCTTGTACGTTTGACGGCGGCGCGTCGGCAGGTGCTGCCAGCGGGGTAAGGTTCGCTGGAAAAGCCAACAATATCATTATAGGATTCCGTATACCCATATTACATGACGCTACAAATGCGGAAGTATAATATTGTAGTTAACAGGTACATTGACAAACTAACATATGAGGTGATCCAACTTCTTTGTTCATAGCACGGTGTTTTGTACGTGGTACAGTGTCCAACGTAACAACCCGCCTCTAATCCCCGAAGAGGTAGGCAGAGGAGTGTAGTAGTTACGTTTACGTCCCAATATGGAATAGGTCAC
>DWFY01000336.1:0-10470 GCA_018246875.1 Creonpyge creon creon | reverse complement strand
AGCGACAAGATTCTAAGGGGAGCAACGCAAAAGAATAAATAAGATTTAAGAAAAATAACAAAAAATATCTAACAGTATTTGTCTTTTTCTATATTTTATATACCCTATATCTTACTATGTATTCTGAGAACAGTTTACATATCAACGTATACAAACTATGGCTATATTTAATATCTTATCATATTATCATCAGTCGTCCTCAATCCGCTGCTGAAAATAAAGAAGTTGTATACCTTCCCTGAATAGTCGTATACGAATTATGTAACATGTAGCCATTCAATTAAATTTAATTCATCAAGCTCATTTATAATTAAATATCTTATTTTTACGGTCACCAACAAGAAGGGAAAAAAGCAGAAGAGAGAAGTAGGAAAGTACAATCGTACACTTTAATTAAAACTGGATTGAAAGCGTTTGATTCAGCATAAGATGACAATAACCACTAAGAGATCTATTATTCTTTAGAGCCTTAAGATTTCATAAAGAATCGCGTGTTTTGAAAATAGATGACCACAATGCTCTAAACAGTTGATCGGAATGCTAAATTATAGTTGTCTTATCCGAGACCTTTAGTGCAATTTAAACTATATAACAATGATCTATATATCCACACTCTGGAATTCCTCAACAAGCCTATGAGACTAATGAAATGGAGCAAAACATGAACTCTTTCCACTTTGTATTAATTACTAAACCTACTCAGATGGCGCAGATAACGAATGGGGAGCGTGGAACGAAATCCAATTAGTCGAACGGGACTGTATACGGTTGACATTGCCCTTTTTGAAAAAAAAAATCATGATTCACTTTGTACTTAAATACCCTCTTCAGATACGCTTAATTAACTATCGTACTATACTTAAGTATTCTAGTAAGCTTAAGTATTGTTAGAAGATTTTAGTGACGCGTTGTATTCAACGATTTGATTTATTTTCAAACAACAACTGGCCCGTTGTTGCAGTGGTTAGCGAACCTGACTGTTGCCCCGGGGGTCGTACGTTCAATTCCCACGCAGAATAAGTATTGGTGTGATGAGCACAAGTGTCTGGGTGTAATAAATATCTATATAAGTATATATTTAAATGTATAAGGATCAGATGGCCGTGTGTTGGGATGTCCCAAGATTTTATGAACAACCCAAACTAACATCATCGTCATCATTGCCAACAGTTTTTGAGTTCTACTATTAATTTATTACTAATAAGTTATTGAACACGGGTCTTCTCTCCATAATGAAAAGACTCAAAGCCATAGTTTCAAAGTAGCCAAATAGACGTCTCGTATGATTAAAGCGACGATACATTATTTAGATTTTGGATAGATATTGCATCTCCACCGTTGCATGAAGAAGAACTTCGTATAGGACCGCAACTAGTCGGGCCATCCCGAAAAAACATACGTGAGTTAAGTCGGCACAATCATCATGAGATACTTGTATGTATGTTTACAATGTAGCGGTAGTAAAAAGTTATATTAACCATTAAATAACTCATGCAACATAATAATTTTTGATCTTGGTTTTATATCTCTTATCAGCGATATCTTGAGAAAAGTTTCCCTGAACATATTGTACGGAATACTTTACCCGGTTATAAAAAGATGCATGAGTTACAGCCCCTATTAACAATACTGTTGTGTTAATATGTATGTATGTGCAAATAATATGTGTGTTGATACATAAATGGCGTCCCTTGTCTGAAACAGGAAGGAAATTTAATTAGTGATGGAAAAAGTTGACCTCCCTTTTTGCAAGGCGCGCTATTGTAGAAACGCGATTAGCGAGCTATGGCGCTGGCTTTGGCTTTTTATCAAATTTAGTAAGAGTAAAGGAAGCAGTGACATTTTAATGTCTTTTTGGTATAAGAAACAATGATAAATAATAACTGATACAACCGGACTTTGCTTTAACGTATAATTCATTACTGTAATGCGTTGTTTTAAAGCAAATCGATGGATATACTAATAATTTGCATATCGGTAGCATTTCAACTACCTACAAGTTTTCTACTAATAAACGGGATTGCTACTAACCGTGTCGTTTGAAAACAGAAAGGAAATCTCACTGCGAAGTATTGTTTGAATCTTATTAATCTCCTAAACGATCAGTCTTTGATGGTCACTAACTTTACAAACATTTCGGAAACGCTCCTCTCCTCCCCTCATCGCTCTACAAACCATTAAAGTGGGCCAGTCAGAGTCGATGAGCGATTTGCGAAAAAAACACACAAAAGTTATATTAATATAGTAATTGAATCAGCTCAACACACGTGATGTTTATTTTTACGCCAACTCTTCATTCGGTTAAGTGATACACTGGAAGTAAACATATGCATAAAATAACTTGGACACGAGCGTTTGCCAATTGAAGTTTAATTAAAACATGAATATTCGAACAGTAACGATAAAATTTATATGTACGCGGGTATGGCGACTGCAAATGATAAAGCAAACACGCAACTGCATTTAGAACTTTAGGGGCCTTAATTTATTTTTACATACATCATTATCATCAGCCTAAGTTCACTGCTGGACATAGGCCCCCTTGAGGAGTTTTTGCTTATAATCCCTACGCTGGGCATACGAGTTGGGTATTGCAGAGCTTAGCTTCTCGCACCGCCTAAACTTCTGTATAAATCAGTGTCCTGTAGTAAGGTATTCTATAGCTACATACATTTGCTCGTTGGGTAAACCAAAATAAGGAACATCTCTAGTTCCTGGCACGTCAGACATTCGCGACGAAAACTGTTTATAATAACGTCGCGCTTTTGATCTTCATAAATGCTAGATCTCAAAGTAAAGGGCAGAAGAAATATGTCAACTTTTTTTCTTTTTTTTTTACTTACTTACTGATAGGCTCGCGTTTGACTACTATCCCACCTGATGGAAAGCGGGATGCAAATAACTTTCTTAGCCACCTCAGCCGCAGTGTCCCCGTGTAGCACGTAGTGTGGGATTTGACTATTTTCGCCAATAAATGTGATTAATTGTCACTTGACAATTGATGACATTTATTATTGTTTGTAATTCTTAACGATCCTATTGAATTGGCCACAGCTTAATTGTCATTATGTGTTTGTCGATATCACGGTAGGTCAATATGTGCATGTGGCATTACGCGAGGCTGGTAACATGTCATCATCGACAAGTAACACCAGCTTAATTTCATTTGCCAATTGCGATCTGTAAAGCGATATATTCATGCAACTTGAACTAGGAATAATTTCAACAAACGTTTTGGATTTTTGTATCGATGTCAAATAAGTGCTTTAGATTCTTTGACTACCTCGTTGGTCGTCTGGTTGCAAGCGCGATTGCTGATCGAAATGTCCTAGGTTCGATCCCACTCGTCGGATACTATTGGATTTTTCTAACTTGAGATTCCTTGCAGTGGCTCGGAGTCTGGATTAATGCTCTGTGTATAACAATAAGCTCACCTCCTACTGCATAGTGGGACATAAACGTAACTGATTAAATCTGGGAGTGTACTACACTTCTCTGGCCACCGCTTCGAACATTACAGGCGTGATGTTACGTTTAGATTCTTTCTATCTAGATATCTAGCCTTTGTAAGGTTTTCTTATCACTTGCCATGAGGATGGAACTGGTAAAATTCCACCCGCATCAATAGCAATTAGCTTACATTCCGGTTTGTGGAGGTACAATCGTCTGCAGGTATTCTGTAGATTGAACATTCTGTTGCCTAATTGAGCATAAATGTTGTGACTTGGTGTTCCCTACAAACACTGACTATAGCAATAGTAATTGAAGTTGTCGCTATCGATCGGCAATTGTCAACGTATCTACTACGTTCGCTGTCAAAGAATACTGCGTGTATTTTTCTCAATTGGGGCCTAAAAGTCGATGAGCGATTCAGTGGCGATATTGATATTGATCAGCTAAAACATTTCCTCGAATTACCATACTTTAACGTGATATTCCAAATGGTCACAAAATATGTATAATAACATGCCAGTTATCGTTTCAAATGAAGCAACGGGCATTACATAATTTCTTTTATTATTTCTAGATAAAAATGGATTTGCGTTACAAAATACAAAAATAAACGTGAATACTCTTTCTCGACTCAACAAATCGCTGGTCGCTTTGACAGAAAAGATCACATGCTTCGACTTACATAGAATATTTTAGATTCTATAATATAAAAATATCATATTTTATTCATACGGCCCCCGTTCTGATGATATTGTCAAAGGAATAACGCCAAACATATTTATTTAAAACTCCATATTTCATATATAGTCGCAATGTATGTGAATTTAACATAACATCACGCCTGTATTTCACCGATAGGGTAAGTCGAGCAGTAGAATACACACATGTTTCACCAGTAAGTAAATTTACGCAATCGTATAACAAACGTAACATCACGCCTGTAATCCCCAATGAGGTAGGCTGAGGAGAGTAGTACACTCCCACGTTTCACCATTTACGTTTACGTCCCAATATGGAATAGGTGGTGAGTATATTGCCATACACCGGGCACTAATCTAGACTCCGAGCCACTATTAGAAATTCTAATTTTTAGAAAAATCTAATAGTCCTCGACCCGGGATTTGAACCCAGGATCTCTCGACCTCTCAACCGTATTACGAAAATATTCAAAAACCGGTGATGGAATACAACACTGCGTTATGTACAGAAATGGACTGGGTTTAAATCTCGGGTCTTTTCTATCTTACATTTTCTACTATAAATTTCTAGGAGTGGCTCGGAGTCTGGATTTGTGCCCGGTGTACGGCAATAGACTTACCACCTATGCCATAATGGGACGTAAACGTAACTAGTGCAACATGGAAGTGTACTACACTGCTCTGCCTACCTCTTCGGGGATTACAGGCAAGATGTTACGTTAGTGTTATTTGAAAATAATTCGAATGACTACAAAAGTCTAGGTACTAGCATTGTTATAAACGTACTGATATCAATATTCGAACACTCGACAAAATAAAATTTCAGGTATCAAGCTAAGCTTCAATTTTTTAAAATATAAAATGTGTATTCTTGCGCCACCAGAGAGCTTCGCGAAATGTGTCTTGCTAACATCAAATTTACGTCTTGCGCCGCCACAGCTTGCAGACTTGATGTGATTCTTAGTTTATGAATAGTTAAATACGTTAGTATGAACATAGCAAAGGTTTCGTTTCATTCAGGCGCCAGAGAGGCGGGCTCAAAGCAACTGATAAGATCGTAATAGACGTGTCGGTCGTGGCATAATCCATCACAATCCCCGTCAAGAGGCCTGCAACCTAACTGTGAACGTATCTGCATCACTTACTTTTTTTGATACTGATTAGAAAAAAAGTTTGAGAAACATCTTCATGGATATTGGACGCCCAGAGCTCTCTCCCCACCCCGTAAGGCATCTGGCGAGAGGATATGATAACAAATTACTGGTTTAAAATTAGGTTTCCGTGTTTTACTTAACATAGCAAAGCAGTCAAAAATGTCACTGTTGTTCAATACATATTTAGTTGATGTCGTCTTCAATAACGGCTTCGTTTCTCGTACTATGCGAAGTAGAGCGCAGGAAATAGTTGACCTCTCCATAGTACACGTTATCGTGCATTAAGGAGGTCAATTGAAATGGAATCCCTTTTCTTTTTTGTTTCGTCGACTTATAAGTCTAACTCTAAATACGCTGAAAGATTAATAGTAGTTCTACAATATATCTGTAATAAAAAAATCTAGGTTTTATTGGTCAAATGCTAAAAATGCTGCAAGCAAAATACTAGTTTTATAGTATTATACGTTAAATTTTTTTTTCTAGAACTTGTTAGTTAAATGCTGAAAACGTTGCACGCAGAATATTACTTCTATAATATTATGTACATAATAAATAAAATCTATGACTAATTAGTCAAACGCTGCAAGCAGAATACTAATTCTATAATATTACAACTACAATATAATAAATTCTACGACTTATCAAGCAGAAAAAAGTAAAACAAATCGTAAAGAGAGCTCTTCTTTCAAGCCAGCAACGCATTGGCCACTCCTCGGGTGTTGCTAATGTTCAAAGGCAACAGTGACTATTTACAGGCAACAGTGTAAAATTCAATAGTACTCGACCCGGGATTTGAAACCAGGACTTCTCGATCGCCAGTACCGCTTGCAACCAACACGACAAACGAGGCAGTCAGTAAATGTGAATAATAAAGAGAAAATATTAGTTATATAATATTGTCTATTATTTCATAGCCGATCCCTTCATAATTAGGTTTGATGTCAGTGAACAGCATCACTGATGGAATATGACAGAACCGACGCGTCAATTACGATCTAATCAAGATAGCCGGCGCTCAGGCGCCGTTACTGATACAAAACCATACAACTATCTAGCTTAATTTAGAGCAAATTTCAATAGGATGTTCAAACAGTCTATGATATATAAATAAATAAACAAAAAAATAAGAAAATACGACGCCAAGACGCACTTGATCAATGTGGCAGACTATGGCCTTAACCCTTTTCATTCCAAGAGGAGGCTCGTGTCCAACAGTGGAACAATAGAGGCGTTGATGATGAAGAACAGTCGCTACTATTAATTAAAGGTTTAATTGTAAAGTTTCATAACATGACATTTTTTAATTTTACTGCTATGGTGGTTAAAAGCAATGCTTAATTAAAAATGTAATACACATTTAGGCGAATGACAACCTTGCCTTCCCACCTATATATCGCAAGCTAAGAGCAAATCTGCATCAAGTATCATTTACCTATTCAGTTCCCGATGAATCCCGTTCCAACCGAGAAGCGTGGAATCATCTTTTCCGTTTAAACGATACTCCCTCCTCGGTAAGGAGGGAAATTCATTTCCGACGGTTCCTGATTTTATACGACGAAAACCATAAAAATTCAATGAAAAATACTCATCATTATATACAGGAAGGAAAACAACTCAATTAAAAAAATTATAATTCTAACATTTTTAGAGATCATTACGTATAATGTACGAAGAGAATCATAAATGTAGAAGAAGCACGTCAGTACTGAAACGATACAGATCTTTGACCCTCAGTGCTCTCTGTCTACCCCGTAAAAGATCTGACGTATAGCAATGTAATAAATCGTATGTATATGTAGTGTCTGAAAGCAAAAGACAGGATGTCAATATACCATCAACTGACCAAGTGACAATGAAACATGATCGTATTGACATTTCCAAAGCTAGCTATACAGCTCCGTTCATGTCGAGCCATTTGATTAATTGCTAATTGTCAAGTCACCCTCATAGTGTGTCCCAGCGGTAAGAACGCGGCCACATTGTGCTTTTACAATCATTTGTTTCGATTCCCTACGTCGACACTGTGTTGATCGAACATTGCAAAACAGCTGTAATATCCTTCGCCTTATTTAATATCTAAAAGTAAACCATTAGGTCTACATCTACTACTGCAATATAATTTTAATAATATAGCTTTAAATTCCGCGCCATCTGTTTAATGTCGCCTGCCTCGCTCTTTTGTATAAGGTTGTCTCGCTGTCTCTCAGTGATGAGATGACTCGGACAATATGTCGATTTTTAATATTGACGCGCAGTCGCAAAATGGCGAACTTAATAACGCACCGTAATCGCAAAATACAGGATGATTAAATTTTGAGTACAGCCACTGCCATTTTGTCATTATGGAGCAGTTATTAATCATGTATGTGTGTGATGCTGAGCATTAATTATCAGCCCGTTTTAGGAAGCGTCCGCCATATTGTCAAAGAAGAAAACCCTTGTGTAGATCATCTCATTTTAATAGTCTTTTCAGACTACGGATGTATTTGTTCAATTTAGACCGGCATTACTACTAATCATCCGTGTCCGGACGGAGAAAGAATACATCCCCCAAACCTATTCCGGGATACTAGGGTGTCGTAAAAGACGACTAAACCTGACGCTGGTAGATAGCGGTATAACGCATTCTTCCTTGGCACGGCTACACGCCCTGACCACCGCCGGGCAGCAGCCTAGGCGGTGCGAACCATGCTCTGTTATACCTAAACCGCATGCCCAGCGTGGGGGTTATGGACTTAAACAGGCTGATGACGATGACAACGAATAAATTACTGACATAAATTACAGACTGCGAAAGAGCGGAATTCCCTGCCGGCATCTATAATTCCCGATTCATGCAACCTGGAGTTATTCAAGACAAGAGTGAATAGGCACTTCCTAGGCAAGCGTGCTACATCCTAGACTGCATCCCGCTTTCCATCAGGTGGGATAGCAGCCAAACGCGAGCCTATTGCTAAAAAATATATATAAAAAAAAGACTAGGAAATGTATTGTAGCAACATTTGTAACGTTTAATAACAAAGTCAGACATTTTCATATGAAACGAGCATTTTACGTACAAAATGTGTATATGTATTTTTGAACGTCTGGTTAAATATATTTTTGAATCTCAGTCTTGAATCTCAGCGCACGGCAGTGCACCAGACAAGTCTTCTTCCGTAACTCCCTTTTCTCCCACGGAAGTAATTAAAAATTATACGGAGGACGGAAATAACTGATAACTACATTCTATATATGTCGTTCCGCATTTGTAGATATACGAGCATATATATTTCTTTTATTCTTTCTTTTATTTTCTTGTCTAGTATCAAATTAATAATGTGTTATTTCCTTTTAGGTCTATTTGGCGGCAGCTGAGCCCGAACCACGTAAGTTTGATTAATGTTTTCTTATTTGTAAGTTTGATTGATGCTTCCTATATGAATTTTATTGTCAAAGTCACAAAGCTATTGTAGCGTATCGAAGATAGAATCATTTCTATGTAGTACACAATTACATGTATATATGTATCTTATAAATAAGATAGTTCGATAAACAGCTAGAAAATATTTTTAATCTGGAAATATATCTGAACTTTTAAGACTTTGAGAACTTTTGAAATTCTACGAGTATTACACTTATATACAACTGATGTAAAATATTGCGCTTTATTGAATACGCTTTCTGCGATAACTTCGAATAGGACAAAGACTAGCTAACACTAACTTCACTCATGCTAACCTTCGGTAACAGTCCTATTACCAATTTATAGTGACACAAATCACATCCAATAGTACCCGAACCGGGATTTGAACCCAGGACCTCTCGATAGGCAGCCAGTTTTTCTAACTTAGATTTTCTAGTTGACATTTCTAGTAGTGGCTCGTAGTCTGGATTTGTGCCCGGTGTACGGCAATAGGCTCACCACCTATTCTATAATGGGACGTTAACGTAACTGGTGAAACGAGGAAGTGTACTATACTCCTCTGCCTACCTCTTCCGGGATTACAGGCGTGATGTTACGTATTTTATTGTTTCGAAAAATGTCACATATTTATAATACATGGTTGGGAACAGGGATGTTACGGAGCTCCGTAACCGTACCCGAAACAATCGGATATCCGAAAAAAAATTGTATCCTTAACCGTAATTGATTCTGATATACACGTTTCAAGTAACTTTGGAGACGGAGGGGCGGAGCCTTATATGACTTGTTGGAGTTCCAACGGATAACCTAAAATCAAATTGTATTTGCTCTTACAAATTCTTCAAAATGTATTATCCGTAACTTAAACTATTCGAAAGTAACGAATAATTCGAAATAATTTCATATCCGTATTCAAAACCGATAATATTATTCGTATATCCGTATCCACATCCAGATCCGAAATTTGATATCCATGACTTCCCTAATCGGGACGTTATTTTAAGTAAGTAAACAGTTCTGCTGGAATGTCCCGCTCTTCCACTTAAAGAATGGATACAAAAAATTTTTAGTCAAAGGTACGGAATTATTTATTTATAAAAACGTGTGTTTTTGATTTTGTCTAGTGTGTGTTTGTGCGTTTGCGTTTGATGAGTGTAGAAGAGGCTAAAGAAGTTTTCAAGACGGTCCACTTCTTATGGTCAATGAACGTGACACTATTCAACTTACTAGTGGTCCACTAGCGATCGAAATTCGATCTTAATTTATAAAATTTAAACTACGAACATATTGAAGTTCTTATGTTAAAGAGTAGGTACACATCAATACGTTTCCCCGCACAAAACCCATCCTCACTCTAACCCCCAATTGACTTGGAATTCCTCAAAACTCAGGGAAATCCTCTCAAATTGGCAAGTCTGCTTGCGTTTTGTCAAGTTACAACGCATTTGACACACTCACACATATATACGTGTAACACTATTGGTATTTTGAACACTGACGTGTAGGTAGTGTTTATATTAGTGTGTGTAGCTTAGTGATAATTATTTTTTTTGTTAAAATAACGTATTGATAACGCATTATTTAAGAAAATATTAACTTTCTGCAGTCATCTTCCATGTGATATTTAACGGTGCCAAGTTTCATACTCTACCGTTCACCTAATTTTCGTAAAAAGGGGCGCAAAGTTCAATGCTTCACGTATTAATGTATAAGATATTTCGTTGATTATTACAAAATCATAAAAGTTGTTGGAGGGATG
>DWFY01000335.1:0-10476 GCA_018246875.1 Creonpyge creon creon | reverse complement strand
ATACTACTCCAGATAGTACTACGATAGTACTCCAGGACCTCTCGATCGACAGTCGCGCTTGCAACCAACACGACCAACGAGACAGTCGATAATACGTCGTCGTCGTCGATGATAAAGTCGTTAATACGAATTCTTACGTTATCTTTTCTTGTAAATAGAGTAGCAAACGAGCAGCCAGTAGTCGCAAGTGCAACTGGCCTCGACCAGGAATGCAGGAATAGGACTGTAAATAAAACACTTATAGCGTTCCATCAAGTTTTATTTTAATAGTCAATAAATTCTACTAATGTTTATTAGTTCGATTTCACTTAACATAGGTACACCTATTATAAATAACATCTCATAGGACCAACTCTGCACTTAGACGAGTACATAGTTACACTATATCATATAAGATTATTATATTTCTATAAACACATTGCTCTTGCACTCACAACACCGAAGAAATTGAACGATCAAGGTTCACACAAAATGCTAATTAGGAATCTTATCAATTACTTTCAAAAGTATGTGTTAAAAAGGGAATTTGTATTAATATTTTTATTAGCAATGTTTTTAAAATCATGTATATCTCTAATAACATATGTAGGACTAACATAGTTTTACCCTTTTTAATTAAGCAATCCATTTGCAAGTTGCTAGCAATGAGAAGTCATATAATCTATACCAAGCATACTTTTTTGGCTTACCGTCTTAAATGCCAGCAAACATTATAAGCAAGCGATGTCTCCTGTGAGTTTTAATTTTTTTTTTATTGTAAGTGAGCAAAGCTGCATAGCTGCAACATCCCAATGCAGTGAGCGGTAGCATTTATATATTATTTATCCCCGCGCAATATGTTTTAAATTTATACAATTCCAGTTTAAATTTCAATATCAAAACTAGCAAAAATAGTTCCATTTTATTGAGCGTATAGACTTGAAATTTATCGATCTATGTCCCATTGAGCGCGTCCCAAAATGAGGTCTACATATTTTCTACATACTGAACGTCTAATCGCTCTTGGCTCGTATATATAACTAGTTTGAGGCTGCAACTTATACTATGAATAGTATGTTAATTATCGAAAAAATATAATACAGGTATTTATGCGGTACGGCGAGGCATATATACTATCAAGTCATTAATTAGGTTATCCGTAACATTGAATTGGCTACGTTGTTAGTCGTGTGATAACGGTGAGCGCGTCGTATCGTACACAGCAGTAAGCCAATAACTTAGATTAAATAGTAGGAAGATACGAGTACATCGTATCACTTCATTATACTATATTCCTTTCCGATTTCAAATATCGAACATAATGAAATTCATCTTACATTGTAAAACGGCGGGAACAGGGCCAATAATTGTAGGTTAGCTTAGGTAGAGTTGTGCCTATGAGCATATTTACGCAAATTCCACTTTTTTGGCCAATCAAAAATAACTGTATTCCCTAGCGTTATTGATGCTACAATAATGAAACGTGAATAATATAAATATTTATAATGCCATGTTTTATCATGTTCATCACATAAATTTATTTATTAAACGGAAAGTAATAATAAAAACGATGTTTTTTATTCATATTCTTTTCCGTTTTGTTCTATTTAGTCTTCTCTGTCTATTTACCACTTTCGCTTAATCTTAGATCTCGGTGGCATAAGCATTTGTGCAATATGAAAATCGTATTTCTCATAAAAATAATATTCTAATACATATATTACTATACGTTCAAATATTTAAAGTCAGTTAAATATTTGAAGGTAATAATTAATTTTTTATTCATACTTAATACCCTTGTTGACGAGAGTGCTAGAAAAATATATTTCCCGCCAAAACATAAAGCCAAGACAATTTACTTTTTTAATCAAAATAGATACTATGCTTGAAATAACACTAAAAGGTAATTCGAATTATTATGTATGTGTAATTATACCCGCATTTCACAGGTTTTTATGTATATTATTATACTCAAGTATCGGTTACGTCACGATATCTGAAGGTTCTACTTTATACAATGGTTTCTACTATTCACATCGATGTTGCTACTTACTATATCTATCTAGTAATCAACCTATAATGATAAAATTGTATTTTATTCTAATAATTCTAATCTTATTTTTGATAGTCTACCTGCATGGTTAAATGCCTGAATAATCTAACGAAATTACATTTAATATAAAAAATAAAGGCTTAATTAAAATACACGGAATAGAAGAAAGGAAATATTTGAAACAAATTAATTCATGATGTAATTAGAATACTATTAATGAGATATATACGTGTATATATTCGAGTAAATGCATAAAAAAACTATTTTTTTTTTATTTTAATTCCATGGGTACATGCGTCACAGAAATCATTTAATGAGGATAATGGTGCCTAAATAACATTTTCTTTAAATTCTTTGGCAGACAGAAACTATTGATAAATTTATAGGTACTTAAAAGCATTTATTATACAGAGTATATGAACATTATTGAATATCTATATCAAAGAATAATAATGATTAAAAATCTATTTACAACACATACAATACATTCAATAGCAATTTTGAAAAAATATTAGCATCCTCTTTTCCACTACATTAGCAGAATCGTGTGTATGTACACTCTCAAATATTGAGATACTTTCTTTACGCCTTACACGGAACGTGTGAGATTATTTTGCGCGGGAAATGTTTAAGTTCAATGTAAGGGACGGAAGTAAACTGAAATGATTAAAAAATACGCTTTTTATAAAACATGTTTGAAATTGGAAATTGAAATCATCAAGCTTGTAATTTAAAAATATTATTTTTGTTTTTGTTTTTAGTATTTTTTTTTCACTATGCTTACATAAACATTACCCGCTAATATATGCTTTATTTAACAATAATTTGGAACACGCGCTTATTAATACGATAATTTTCGTACATATTTTGTTTAATATAGGAAAACTAATTACGTATTCGTAATTGTACAACATGAATAGCGATTAACAAAAAATCTTATTAATTTAAAAAAACTCCTTCAATGCTAATGTTCCATGATAAACTAAATGATTGTTCACACCATCTTCTTTTTGTTTCGTGTCTATGGTTCCAGGGCATAATAATATTTTTTTTTCCATACAACAGATTTTATTATACACATTACATATGTATGTAATACATTTTCATATAATATTTCCATATTTGATCCCGGCGTAAAATTACTCGCATTCCTTACACGAATTTGTACCCAACTCTTTTGTATTCACTTATCATACAAACCACAATAAAACATTGACATTTTGTTCAATAGACACTAACTTTTTTCTAATGCGGACCGTATCTTTTCCGCGACTAGTTTTCGCCAGTTCTAACTATAGTATACCACCAAATGATACCAATGATACTTCAGAATTGTAATAATCTTAACAATCTTTTTCGTTTATTAATGCTATAACCCACGAGCAATACTAGTTCAATAAATATAAGTATGGATGGATTTACGCAATTTAACTCGAACAAACATACTGTCTGAGATACTACGGTCGTTCAGCATTACTTATAATTAAATAGAATTAAATATAACATGTATTGTCCTTAATAAAAAAATGTGTTTGTATGTACAATAAGCACCTCTTAAAATAACACTTGCATTTGTAAATCGTATATTCTGTGACAATATGTACAAAAGCCTAGAACGTTCTATGCGTAACTTTAACAAACCTATCTACGACCGACAGTGTAAAAGCAAAATGTTTTGTCGCGTGCCATCAGTGGCATGGCATTGCTTCACCATCCCCGGTCTACACTTATTAATATTTATCGCTAGTCAATCAAAAATAGACTTTAGGCTAAACGCACACATTACACATTTGCATCCACCCTATAAATCGGCGACGTGTGTATTTTTATTACTACGATAACATTGTGTAAATTGTAAGACATAACTCGACGTTGGCAGCTGACAACAATAATTAGGGCGTGACGGGGTCATATAATTAATTTTGTATAGCTGTAAACTAAATTACGTCAAAACCAGCTGCCTTACCACGGTAAAGGCCTTCTACAGTACTGAAAGCCAACTTCAGTTACAGGAGCATTCATTAATTTCGCTAATTAAAAGTTATAAAAATCACATGTTTTATAGTGTTTGTCGCCTACCTTGCCTTATACCTCTTCCAACTCATAGAGTTGACTAAAAGTACTGCCGCTTAGCAGCGTAAATACGTTGATGTTTCGCTGTCGTAAACCGAATAATTCAGTACGTGTACATAGACATCATTCTTTCTAATTATTGTTGTCAGTGGCGACTTAGTAACGCAGTATTTATCCCTACAACAAATATTACTTCAATAATCAATATTTCTTTACCTAGAATAAGCTTATGCACTAAATTGCTATTTCACAAACAACATACCGACGAAATTAGCTAGCTATACATCACGCGAGATAGAATATCTACGACGAAGTAATTAAATCTAATTAATTGCATTGCAACCACAGTGAACCATAGACAATTTTTTCAAGTTTTATTCTTGACAGACACATATTTTAGGTACTAAATTCCCTTCGATTTACAATATCGACTCGACTAAACTACTTGTATATATATACATACATCTACATATACAATTTGTTTCTACGACGATAAGCAGTATACAGAACAATTCATTCAATTCCACAAATCTGGCGAGCAAGACAAAATACACATTTGAAATAGTAGACAATTTAATCATCAATGTAAAAATCTTTGGCATCCGTTCATCATCCGCGCAGCGTATAAGCTTAATACGTACTAATTTCACAGAGCTATTATTTTAATGAGCACAATACAGTCTGAGTGGCCAATAAAGAAAGCAGTGTATCAATTCCATACAAGGCATATCAATTGGCAGGCTGCTTCAGTTTTAACATCTGGATATTTTAAATACGACACCCGACAGCTACAATAATCGATATGAAAATATGATGTACTCTTTTTAAGTAATATTTAAACCTCTACATATGCTATCGTGGTAGGGTATAATTTGACGTTCAAAAAAAACACCAGTATAATCCGAGTAGATGAAAAACTGGCAGGCGAAGTGAGCCAGCGTGAACCTCTCGCGGGCGGCCGCTCGTCACGTTTCCATGGCAACCAGGATATTACTTACCTATAAAACACCGCACAGTTATGCGCTGTGATCGCACACAAGCTACTTTTGGCTGAGTCGTGTCGTCCCGGGATTTGAGTACGTGATTTTCTGATGAGAGAACGTTATGCACATCGGTCTAGAGTCATTTTCTCTCCACTGGCACTAGCCCACGTGTGGGTACTACGAGTGGGGCGAGGGCTCCAATCACCGAGAGGGACACGAGCTGCCGGCGGACTTGCCGCTGAGGCACGAGAAGCCGCTGGTGCCGGACTGCAGGCTCGACATGGAGCCTCTGCGGAACAAATACGGTTACGTTTATATTTATTGTTCATCGTATACTTTTGAATGTAGAAGAATTTTGAATCCATCAACGTTCGATTAGAGTTTACACATTTCTGCCGAGAAGCAGTCATTTGTGGAGTGAACCAAAGAACTAAAGTTTGGTGGATTCAAAGCAACTTTCTCAGCTGGTTATCTACACCCACTAGGGCAATATCATCATCATTATAATCATCATCACCAGCATCAGCCTACCGCTGGACTTAGGCATCCCCCAAAAAGCGCCATCGCGCCCCGTCCTTAGCTTGCCGCAACCAGCTCATAATAAGGGTAATATAACATATGTAATTTATTTGTGGTTATACAAATTTATGATATTATATCAATTTCTAAAATTACATTGATTTATGATTTCTAAAATTATATTGATTCATAGTATTTATAATGGTTATTACATTGTTTGTTCACTTTACGTATGTAGTTGAAGCATATTTTTTTATATGAAGAATGTATTCCTTAGGTACCGTATAAGAAACACCATTTTATTATTTTTAGCAAGTCCATGTTAAATCTTTTCAAATTTGTATAATACGTGTTTAAGGCTTCAGCTACTTTTTAAGACATTTGTGTTCAAAGTTTAATAAAGTTGGTTATTTATTAATTTTGTATTTCATTTATAGTTTCCAAATATTGATTCTTTCCTGATTAAAAGTTGTTAAAAGAATTCAATACTAAAAAAAATATTTTCGTAAGAAAATCGCAGCCGTGGTTCTAGACTCTCGGATTCGATCTCGCAACTTACAGAATAATAAATACACGTCGATACTTAAAATGTAAGCACTCTACGCATTACAGATTAAATGCCGTTTTGGCACCGAGTGTTCGATGCGTGCCGTCGGCGGCCACTCAATTGGTAAATCCAATACTTATACTGCAAACAGTTGTACTGCAGTGTTCCAATGCCGACGGTTCCTTTCGGACGAACGTGCGGATTTTGTTTTTGGATCACCAACATAAGATGTAGCGTTGTATTCTGAGGAGATACATTTAAGAGATCTTAAGCTAACTGTACTTATAACAACAGGCAATCACATGTCGCATAATTCAGTCATTGTACTGTGGTGTACCCTCCCCCCTCCCCCCAGTTAAGCTCCGCGGCGAGGCGCTACCTGTAGTGGTGGCTGGCGAGCGTCTCGTGGAAGTACACGAGCTGCGCGGCGCGCGGCGCGCTGTCGGGCAGCTCGCAGCGCCACTGCAGCACGTAGCTGCCGCACTCCGCCATCACGTGCGAGCCCTGCGCGCCTCGTCGTTATTGTGGACAGTAGCTCAGGACGGTGACGTCACAGATTGGAAAGCCGTCCGTGTTCTACTTGACACGGGTGTACATAATATGAAATAACATCTAACATGCAACAATATTACTGATTACTTATTGCTGATAATAATCTCTAAGTTAGACTTTAATGTTAACCACTTATTTTAAATGTATAAATAATTTATTCACGACGAATTAATGTGTTGTATAATTTGACGACAATATATTTTGAATATCGACATACTCGTAATAACGGGCCGTGATCGAAAGTCATTGTAGAGTTCACGGTGTAGCAAATCTTAAACGAAATAAAATTCAAATATTGATACATAAGAATGAAGAACTCGACCGACTAAAATTATAAATACACGATCACTCGTAAATGGTGTCGTTATTCTGCAATCCCTCGAAAAAACCACCTGTATGCTCTCCCCGTCGTGGCACACGAGCGTGGGCTCGACGCGCTCGCAGCGCGCGCCCGCCGAGCGCTCCTCCGCCGTGAGCGCGCCCGCGCCCGCGCCGCCTGCCGACAACACTCACACCTCTATATCGTAATCAGGAATACTATTTTAAATGGACTATTCATTACCTTTCAAATCCTCCACTTATCTTATGAAACACAGTGGATACGAACATAATAATTTCATTATTCGCGGGGCAATCACTTTGAAGTAAACGAGGCCTATTTCAAGATGGTGTCGGTTTCCAAAGCAACAGAAAAAGCTACCACGAAAACAATTTTTTTTATCTCCACGTCGGTATTCCCGAGAGGGGCAGGCAAAGGAGTGCAGTACACTCCCACAATTCAACAGTAAAATTCTACGTGCCACCATGAAATAAGAGGACGTCGAATACGTTACTAAGCACATAATTCAACTGAAGTAAAAATATTGCAACTGCTAATGAAACCACAAAAGTATCCTCATACCGATGGTGTGATCGGCGGGCGGCAGCTCCAGCTCGCAGCGGTACACGGTGAAGGCGATGTCGTGGCGCAGCACGTCGAAGTCCCACGTGAGCACGCTCTGCGGGTCGCGGTTCACCACTATCACCTCGTGCACCTGCACAGGGCAGAATCGTGTTGATAAGTAATTTAACTTTGTGCCATGGCCAAAACCTATACAAGTGTGAGTTTAGACATGTATGTTTATTAGCTATCCTGTTACCATAGCACTTAGTCTGGAAGCAGATGGCCTGGTGTCAGTCGTACAATTATAATTATCGTTATAGGATATTTTTAATTGTGAGGAAACCTGCACACCTTAGAGTTCATAAAAAAAAATGTTTTCTAAGGCATGTGAAGTCTGCCCGCACTTGACCAGCGTGGCAGACTATGGCCTTAACCCTCTCACTATGAGAGGAGATCCATGTCCAGCAGTGGAACGATAAAAAGGGTCGCGAAAAAAAAAGATATTGTTAAAGATTAAACGTGAACTTTTTTAGCTGAGCCTATGTAAGACTTTCTAGGCATCATACAGACTACATCTGGCTTACCGTCAGCTAAGATTGTAGTCAAACGCGAAATATTGCTATTGAAAAGGCGTCGCAATATACATTTCCCTACTTTTATTTAAATGCGTACATGTCTTCGGCAATACGAGCAAATAGTCAAGTGGCGAGAGTGGAGAGGTGGGGCGGTGGGGAGGTGGCGAGAGGAGGGGGTTACCTGTCCGCGGCCGAGGCTGACGGAGCGGTACACGCTGTCCTCGCTGTGGGGGTCGCCGTCCCGCTCCGTGAAGGCGCCGCTCACGTACAGGTTCTTCGGCACCAGCCCGCCCTCGTGCACGAAGCTCTGACGGGTTTTTGTAATTTGTTACTAATGCTCATAAAACTTAATATCTGCAACCCCGTGCCAGTTTTAATTAAAAGCCACACCGGAAACACCTGGCTACGTTCATCATTCTGACACAAGGCGACAGACGTTAAGACGGAAAAAAATCTTTCAATATCTTTCCAATGGAACTTTAAAAAATATTTATCAACTTGACATGTTATATACATAAAGAAAATGTGAGTATGTGAATTAATTTATTTGTGTATGAGTGCGCGCGCTTAGTGTGATCTTCCGTTCTCATTCATTAACGTTCAATAAAGGGAGTTGGATTTTTTAATGTTTTATCTGTATCGTAATCTTCCGATCTTCTGTCTGAGAAGAATACAATTTTAAAGCTTAGTCCTTAACCTTTGCATGTGTGATTAATACTATACGTTAAGAGGAAAAGAGAAACAATATAATACCTAAAAGGATGCTATTGAGCGTTAGCAATTAAGACGGTAAGTTTGCATGAATTTCAATGTTGTGACGTTGACAAAAAATAACGACGAACACATTAGACACGATCACAAATTTCTATGACTGTCAAAAGAACAATAACAAAGAAAATTTGAAGTAAAGTTAAAAAACATACCAAAATTTTACCAATAACAAAGTGAGAAGAAACATGAGGCAAAAAAAAAACAAGAAAGACGAAATAAATATAAGGTCCATCTTGTTCAGTATATCTTGCTTCCTTTTTATATTTACATTGTGTTGTATAAATAGAAAATAAGATACAAGAAAAAATACGGTGAAAGAACATTAAATATTGTTTTGGAAATGCTCTCAGTATTAAAATAATAGAGAATGTGCATAATATTAGATATTTAGCCAATAATATTTATAATTGACACGTTGGGAACAAGACGAAAATAATCTGTCAAAATAGTTTTTTCACTTTCTTCCGGTTAGGTATCTCTGTCGGAATTTAGACGAACTCACGGTATTATTGAAGTTCATAAGCGTACTACAACGTTTTATATGATATACAAACAACTCCATACAAATTACTTGAAAGCCCACATGATCAGATTACTCTGCCGTTTTCCAACGTGACATTACAACGGACAGTTTAAGGAAAATTCACGTGCATACATACACAAGAAGTCGTCACAATAGCACAATATAGACTTGAGCGGCACAGTTTGATCACATTATTGAGTACACGTGCACCGGATAGCTCAACTATTACGTAATATTACATGTACGTGTCATACTTCATCGTAATAGGCGTGGGGCACGTTCAACGACGCGTCAACTATGTCCGACTGCCGCAGTCATGAGAAAAATATAAACCAAATGTAACATTGGCTGATAAAACAAAAAACAATTTGTAGAAATTAATTACATCTACAGAACGGATACGTAATAATGAACCTACTGTACGGTAATTATTGTTGAAGATAAGTTTTTTGTATAGACGTTGTAATAAAACAAAGCCATGAATGTTGTTACGGGCTCCCAAAACATATTAATCGAATAATTTAAACAAGAAAAAATTGAATATGTGTAAAGTAAGTGTTATCTTACATAATACTCTACCAATGAACTCTTATTAGTTTTTGTCGCAATATATTTACGATTACAAAGCAAATTTGCGATTAAATATTTGGAAAATAGTTTTATGGAACTTTAAGAAAAGTGTAGGACTAAAAGTAATACCTTGCAAGGTCCTCCGAGGAAGTCAGGGATCAGATCTTTAGGAATGTAGTCAAGGAGACCACCTGACTGCAGGTAATCTTTGCCGCCGTAAAACAGGAATTTGCTTCGTGTGTTCTCGTCTGAAATTAACAAACATTTATGTGAGAATGTTAGTCAATAGCGGCAGTTATGTACAATTGCAAAATATTTGTAAAATCTATTTCAATATTATTATCTTTAGGGGTCAGTGCCAGAAGCGTGCTCGTCGCGACCCTGCCAGCAAAAGCTGCAATTCTGGACCAGATTTATACCGCAGAGCGGGCTAGGGCGTCCCCCATAG
>DWFY01000334.1:0-10481 GCA_018246875.1 Creonpyge creon creon | reverse complement strand
GTAGAAATTTCTAGTAGTGGCTCGGAGTTTGTATTTGTGCCCGGTGTATGGCAATAGACTCACCACGTATTGCATAATGGGACGTAAATATAACTGGTGTAACGTGGGAGTGTACTACACTCCTCTGCCTACCTCTTCGGGGATTGATGTTTAACGTGTCCTGAGTCATAGAACTTCAGCCTTTACACAAGCGAATATACACCGTGTATCTAACAAGATATCACGGAAAAATAGCTGAATCTTTTTATTCTAAATCTTTTGCGCAGATAATCGTCAACGAAATGAAGGAATGCTTGCCGCTTAGAATAATTTCTTTCCATCAACCCCTAAAAGAGTGAAATAAGGGATAATAGATTGTATGGTCATTATTTGGGTTTCCATGCGAACGTAAACGCCGGTAACAACTAGTATTGAATAAATAAAGCCTGTAATAAACTTAACTTTTTTATCAAAGCTGCTGTGCTGGATTCGAAGCGCGATTTGTAAAAATATAATATTGGAATTGTTTAAGAGAAAGTGTGATAAATGAAACTATAAATCTAAACTATTTCCATGTTATCAAATTATTAACCCGGAGCTTCATGTACACGGCAGTATATGCTGAAATTAAGGTGATTGACTTTCAATGTAAAAACTCATAAATAAGTATGGTTACCCCATAAGGTATGTCTTTATATGGATTACGTTTGAAGGCCTAAAAAAAAGTTAAATAATAAATCATCCGAGGGTTTGTTTGTTTTGAAGTTTCAAATAGGTATTTCGGTTAAGTCAATTTAATCTTGAAAAATATTGTGAATACGAGGTATAACTGACGCATATACTCGTATGTGTTTGTGTAAAGATATTTCATCCGTCTTCATACAAATACACTTACCGTCATCGTTATCCTGTTCTTCAATTGTTCTCGCGCCTTCCGGAAGGTTGACCCTCAGCCCTTTCATCCTGAAGAACTCCTTCACTAGACTCACAAAGTATTTCGCTAGCTCCGTCCACTCAGAGAAGAAATTTCTCGGCTCGTTTGGTATCAACTCCAATTCTTCTGTAATCCTCAACTGTTTTATAGTATCTTCATCCAAAGGTATGAAACTGATCATGTGATTCGCAATTATCGTCTCATTGGAATTAATGTCGCCGAATATCGTTCTCTTAGCTATTTTCAAAGCTTTATATTTCACGCAAGATAAAGCCTCGCCCCGTAAAAAGCAGCCGTCCTTAACATATCTAAGATATTTGTCGTCAGCTGTTCGGGTTTGTTGAATCGATATAGATATGAATATTAAAAGGAGAGTGGACTTCAGGGTCATCATTATCGGATCTATAACAAGAGAGATAAATATAATATACATGTTTAAAATGTCATTATTTTATTGTCATAAAAAATATATTAATGTGACAGCCCTGCTAGCATGTTTTATAGTTTGCAAAAAAGGTTACATATTTGATTTACGGCATATCTATGAAATTCTGATCATTTCTTGAATTGAATTAAGTTTCAATATTAATATAAAATATTTTCAGTTCTCTAAGCAAAACACTTGGATTTCAATTTAGGGGATAAAAAATAATAATCGGTACAATGTAAATGTCAAAATGTCAGATTTTCTTTTAAAACCTTTGGAAATGGAAAAATTTTTTGTTGTTAATGAAAACGCATTCGAAAGTGGTTAAGTAATCCGCGTTAAATAATGTCAAGCTAAGGAGCTTACTACACTTTCTTAAAAAAAATATTAGAAGCACTTACAAGCACTTTGCGATATTACGTCTTATTATACGTTTTTGAGTTGTCATTTTAATGTTTACGAGTGAGTATTTGCGCGAAGTTACGTTTACGTCCCACTATGAAATAGGTGGTGAGCCTATTGCCATACACTGGTCACAAATCCAGACTCTGGGTCAATACAAGAAATTCCAAGTTAGAAAAGTCCAGTAGTACCCGACCCGGGACTTGAACCCAGGAGCTCTCGATCGACAGTTCGACAGATCGACAGATCGACACTCGACTAACGAGGTAATGACCTATCATGATTGTTCATAAAAATCAAGTGACTCTTACTTAATTAATGTATCGTTCTTGGTTAAGTCTTAAATTGTATTATATTACATAAAAAGCCATTAGTGAACTCGTAAATAAATAACCTTTTCGAGTTCAGTAAGTATTTACTAGTTATTTATCTTAGACAGAAATTGGTTCCGTTCCGAAATTGGTTATATCTATCCAATTTAGAACTTACCCAATTTTAGTACTTACATCACATTTTAGTTCTATTCGTATTGAGACAAATCGTTTTCACGATATAATACAATATAATAAAGAACACTTCATTGCGCACCGTATAAGAGAAACATAATATGTATGTATATGTATAATAAAAATAGGAAAGTCTATAAGAGGAACAGACAGTCATATCGCTAACAAAGCGATTATTCCGAACAACATTATTGCAGGGAGCCAATTTTAAAGAAAATAAGAAGAAAAAGTTGTCCGGTTATAAACTAGTGAGTTTACAATCTTATCATCATATCCTCAAATGTGTTAGACATTAAATATGACAGCTTTGCGAGGGAAATGGTTAGAGCGATAAAGCTTCTGATATTTTTACTCCACATTTCGCATCTGTTAGTTTCTAGTTTTGTACGCTTACAATTTAAAGAATGTACATATAAAATATGCGTTTTTAAACTCTTGTTTGAAATGTAAATGTTTGAAATATTAAAATTTGAATTGTAAAAATGTATTATAAAGCATTCTAATAATATGCTATTTAACTATATTTTCAACGATATGTTATAGCACATTAATTTGTTATGCTCGTTATATTTCCTCTGACACAATTCTCATACATTGTCAAAGTGACTGGCGAAACATTTTGCGTTTCACGAAACACTCGTCCCAACATAGATCAAAAAAGAAAAAAAACATCCAAGTACGTACTTAAAGAAACTTATGAATCATAAATTAACTCAACTCTACTGTTCCTCGGGGCTTAATTAAAAGTATACGACGCTATCTTGGTTAAGTTCAGAACTACTGTCATTAAAGGAGGCTGGGATGTATCAATAATAAAGTTTCCTCGCTCAATACTCGTGTGGGTACGAGTCTTATCAGCAGCGAGCAAAAGACAGACAATCAACTTGAATATAAAAGCCTAAATACAATTTTGTGAAGCAGTGAAAAATTTAATTTGTTTTTTACACTGTTATATCGAGCTTTGGTACTTTGACGTAACTATGGGAAGATATAAAACGTTCTTCAACATATGTACGTCATCGATACTACATATTACCGAAGTCCTACTACATAATCAGCCTAAGTCCACTGCTGGACAAGGACCTCCTCTGAGAGTGTTTTGCCCACAATCCCCACGCTGGGCGGGTGTGTTGATTCTCTGCAATTAAAGTATTCTTAAATTTTCAAGAATTTTAAGCTTAACAAGTGAGTTTGTTGGAACTATAATTATGTTTCATAAAGCAGTCATTCCAGCCAGAATGCTTATAATAATCGACACGAATACATTGAAAAGACAGCTTAGTGATTATCTCATGTACTTACAAATTCGCTTCGTGATGGCGGGTTCACTTACTGCGGATTAAGTCATCAAAACTCCCCAAGATCGAAGAAGAGAACTGTGCCAGATAATCCTAGATTCCTAATCTATTAAAACCCCTCTCTCTCTATTTGTACTTGGAACAACACACAGCCACATATTAACAACACAAGTTTCGTTGTCGCAAGTGGTGTAGACAAACAAGAATACCAATTTAAAACATCTTAGTTTTTGATAAATTTGCATACTTTATCCGATGGTAAGTGGCCTGTAAATAAATCGACAACCTCAGCTTGTCATAAGTCACGATTCCATACCCAAGGGCTAAAAAGCCACTCGTTATCGCAAACACTTTTTATTAAAAAAGTCCTCGTGTTAATAATGATTTTCTCGTTACTTTTATCTCAGTTATCGAGATCCAGTTATTAGTTAAGATATCTAAGTAAAGAAAAAGTTAAACGTTTATCTCGCAACACGCACACTGATAATCATAGACCTTGCAATACCCCTGCGTGTCTAGGTTATGCTTTGGAACCTAAACGCGTTTTCATAGGAATACCGGTTAATAACAGTTGCTCCACATGTTTAATTTATCAATGCGAATGTATATTTACGAGTCAAAAGGGAATTATGTAATAAATCTATGAACGTGTGAATGCGTGAATGAATGAAATAACGAAAGAATGAAGGAATGAACGGCTTTTAAACCTATTGCACAAAATTAGCTTTTCGAATGGAATGCAAATTTTGAAAAAGCAGTTATTATTAACTATAGATATTATATGTATTTATCAATTACGTTAAGTTTATGTCAATTACTTCAATGCAATTAATTTACAATTAGAACATAATTTAACAATATTGGTTGTAAATTATTATCAGATTTAAGTCACTGGTGTCAATAATAACTGGTGAAACGTGGGAGTATAATACATTTCTCTGCCTACCTCTTAGAGGATTACAGGCGTGATGTTGAATATGATGTTAAATTAATGTGATGTTAATTAATTATTAAAGTAATATAAACAAGATTCCAACGGTTACATGAAACGAAATATCTAAAAGTGAAAATTCTAGACGAGTTCCTAAAAAATCATATATACAGTTGATAAAATTCCTTACTTACGTTTTCCAAAACTGCACTTTTAATTATAAACACTTCAGAATATCGTAACACCTCGTTAGATTGACAAAATAACAAAAAAATTAATATAAAACCGTTGAAAAGAATGCAATTTTAAAATTCAATTTCAAAATCCGAAGGCTGCGCGCGGCGGCCATTCACAGATCAATGTCAAGAGCACGGTCTCTGATTCGCTATTTAAATGATCTAGAATCAACGTAGCCGCGGAACAACGATAATATGATCTGCTCGGTTTCGAAATCACATAAAACATTGCATTATATCTGGATCTGCTTGCAGATATTCGTTTGCTTCATTTCGCTTTAATAGTAATTATTGCAAGAAACAATTTATGTTGAATTGTGTACCTGTTTACTCTCAAGACAAACAGCATCGATAAAAACAGCTTACACGAATATGATTACCCAATGAAATTAGACCAATTTTAAAACAATGTATTACCACCTGAGAAACGTTTCAACAAATACGTCTGAAAATATCTCAAAAAATACGGAAAATTCCGAATTTTTAGCAGAAGTACCGGCTGAAAAGATTATAAACATGGTTTTCATCCTAATTAGATGTATACAAAATATATGGCTCAATCGTGTCTATTGTAACTATATAGAGTGAAGTAAGTACTGTTTATCATTGGTGAAAAGGAATCAGGGAAATTGAGAACTATTGACAGTTTGCTATTTCTTCTCTGACATACGATAATTAAGGGCGTAATGGCGTGTATGTTCGGGATAGTCCAACTAATTGTGCCCTTTATGAAGTCCAGTTTAATGATATCTCTCCGATCTCATTTCCAATAACTTTGCTGCGATAATTTGTGCACACTAACAAATGACTTAAAAATAAGTATGTTTTTAATTAAAATGTTACTTTTATTAAGATTCCACGTAGTTATGATTATTATTAGACCTTGGAAAAGTAATTATCATGACGACATGTGTAACTTAATGGTTTATCGGTATAACTTAATGGTCTGTCTGTATGTGCACTTTGATGGCAACTAACTAGAGGATTTGATACGGGTTTTAGACGTTGATACCTGAGCGAGGCTTCGATACTATTATATATAAAGTGATGTATGTTTTGTTTTTATTGGCTGACGTGGATATATAATTTTGAATTAAACTCCAAAAAAACTATTCAATTTAATTTTCCTGCAAAATGGTGTTCTAAAATTTTGCACCACAGTACATACTTTTCTTTTGAGTTTAATTATTTCTAACAGAAATATTCCAGAGTGTTCAACAAAATATTTACTTTTTTCAGCTAATTTGTTACAAAGCGGGTTCGCAAGAACAACAATTTGAAATTAAAGCCATAAATTTCTGTAAAATTTAATATACTTGTAACAAACAGACAAACATATGTATTTTCTGTACCATTGTTTTCCTCTTGGGGCTGTAACTCGAGTCTCTCAGTTTCTTCCTATAGGTTTTCACTTGCATTTTCTATATACATACATACGTTTCCAGTCACTAGTAGTAACACCGAAGGAAATTTGCTTTTATTAGAAGTGAAATTTACGACCACCGTTTCGATACAATTGGCCGTAATAGACACTTTCAAGCTTTGATTACATAAGCATTTCCGCTGCTAATAATTCCTCTTCATAAGTTATTTATAATCA
Organism: Creonpyge creon creon; assembly: GCA_018246875.1. Classification (NCBI taxonomy): domain Eukaryota; kingdom Metazoa; phylum Arthropoda; class Insecta; order Lepidoptera; family Hesperiidae; genus Creonpyge; species Creonpyge creon. The sequence goes on along the minus strand of DWFY01000334.1, from coordinate 4,168 downwards.
TGCGGTGTGAGAGCAAGTATCATCAGTAATATTATAACACATGCGAAGTGATTGTAACTTTGGACTGAAGCTCTAGTTTACTACTAAAGTCTTTCAAAGGACTTTTTTAAAATTTGATATGGTCTGCGTTTGGCCACAGTCCCGCCTGATAGAAAGCGATGATAAGCCCTATGTCCTGTACAGATTATATGTGAAAAACCCTGGATGCTAGTTCTTGGGAAACACAGACACAGTCTATGTTATTTTTGATTATATTGCATCTGATGCTCGATAGGGTGTCTACACATGTGACCACTGTGACAGACACCATATTAAATCCCTATAGATTTTTTGCCGTTTTAGTATATATTCTATAATATGTGTGCATTGCACGCACCAATTATACTGGCCCTTGTAAGAAAATAATATGGCTTTTTAGGGAAGAACTGGGATCATTTTTGGTGCTATTGCGGACAGGGTAACAGATTTTATGCTTAAAGGAAGTAATCATCGACATCAGCCTGTCTACGGCTACTGCTGGACATCATAGGCCTCCCCTGAGGGATTTTTGATGATTGTTGAAGGAAGTAGTATTTGTTAATTGATACATGATTTCTTCTGATAATATATATTTGTTTAAATGTTTTTAATATATAAATGACTTCCAATCATCAGCAATCAGCAGAAAAGTAATCAGTTGTAAATAAGCAAATGATTTAAGCTGGCTTTACGTAATAATTTTGTTTCTTGCGATGTCAGAAAAATCGTGTTTGGTGATATAAATCGCCTTGAATTAATAAAACTGTAATAAAATAAAATATTTACGATATACGTCCTCTCCTTGTGGATAAGAAACGAAAACAATAAAATGAACCTACCGCGCTTGCAAATTTATTTATTTATTTATGTAACACCTTAAACTAAGGGATACAAGGACGTACTTAATGCCTACTTCAAAAATTTGTTAAATTTCAACGATAACATCTTCAACCGTTTTATCCTTCCATTGTTGAATAAAAATGTCCTCCCATAATGAGAAGATTTACTTTTGTTATTATATCATCACCCCAGGACCCCTACGAGTTGGACAGAAAGCACGGCCTCCCAAATACCTCTATCGTTACAGACTTCACTTGCTTCTACTAAAAATACAGTTAATTACATGAGAAGATTTAACTGCATTATATTCATACTCTCATGTTAATTGTATTAAAATTAAACATTTAGAGTTACTACAACCACGTACTGATATAGAAGAGTTACGGTCAATGAACACGGAAAAGTTATAACTCTCTAAATTTGTATGATATTTTCATATAATTGTAATAATTTAAGTTAAACCAAAATTGTACTAAAGGGAAATTTATTTATGGAAACAAAATATCGATCGTCATTTATTGACCGTGAAATTGACACAAAACCACCATTTCGTTCATCGGTAACTTTGGTTATAATTTCCTCTCAAAACTTTTCCAAAGCAATCTCTCACGTCCAACATCGCTCTCTAAATCATATGCCGTGATAAGTGTTTCGAGTTTTAAAATACAACAATACAACTGTACCTACATACTGTAATGTATTGCCCAAAGCTATTTGTATTTATTTTATATATAATATGAATGCTATTTAATGTTAAATTATTATATTATGTATATAATATATTAAAACTATTGGTTGATACAAATATTAGTTTTCATTTTTTGTTGAGTTTGTTGTATAGTCTCTTAATAAATAAACGAAAGTGTCTTTGACGTACTGTAGACCTAAGCCTCAAAATGTGAGAAAAGTGTATCTATGTGACACAATGAACTATCGTTTTTCAAGAAATTACACTAATATTGTAAACGCGAAAATCATACTCTGTGTGCCTATTTGTTATTTGTGACCTTGAAACCACTGAACCAATTTTGATGGACTTTATTATCGTGATAGTTCGAAATGTGCGGATAAACAAAGAGTATGTAAAAATATTACGACCTTTTCTACTTTTCATAATACAATACTTATGTAACTTCTGATAGCGGGAAAGAGGGTTTTTATACATACATACTGTACGAAATGCATATTAACTGTTGTCTAATATAAAAATGTAATAAAATATAATATTTGAAAAACAAAGCATTTTTTTTTAGTTCCGGCGAAGCGAACAAGTGACGTTTCACGTACCTGCAAAAGCTGTAATATTTATAAGGTTAACTTTCATGAAATTTTATAAACTTTTACACGTGTTTACAAATTGTGCTTATCAATAAGTTCATAAGGCAATTGTCTGTTGTGATTTTAGACGGACATTTTTGAGTTTTTGGTCACTGCTATATTGAATACGCGGTTTATAATTGATATTTTAGCCCTAAAAGTGATATTTTAAAATAGAATGCCGATCTCGTTACACTCATTTGGTTACACTGAAATTAATTCTTGTACTAGAAAAAATTTTAATTCCTTATTATTCAAATTGTGATAGTTTAAATTTGACTGACTCGTTGGTCGTGTTGGTTGCAAGCACGACTGCTGATAGAGAGGTCCTGGGTTCAAATCCCGGGTTGAGTACTATATGATTGATCTAAAAAATTTAATTTCTAGTTGTGGCTCGGAGTCTGGATTAGTGCCCGGTATATGGCAATAGACTCACCAACTATTCCATGTTGGGACGTAAATGTAACTGGTGAAACGTGGGAGTGTACTACACTCCTCTGCCTACTCCTTCGGGGATTACAAGATTTTACGTTTTGTTACGTTTTTAAAAATGAAGTAGTTTATGTTGATTTTTATTCCAAATTTGCAACATCACCTGAATGAACCGATAGACAGATGCAATTTAGCGTCAAGTCCGGCCTTTAACAACATTGTAGACGAAACAACGTAAGAACAAAAATAAATAAGTACTTTGGATATTTGACTCGTTTATTTTATGTCTGAAGAATAAACGGGCTCCCGTTAGATTATTACTTCCAAAGAAAAAGTTCTCGACTCATCAAAGGTGCTTATCAAAGGGCCGTAACAAAATACTCAAACAGTTAAAGTTAAAAATAATCTAACAATATATTCTTTGATGTAAATCAGGAGCTGCTTGCTTAACCCAGAATAGTGCAGTACGGCCATTAACGTATATTCTACTATTACTGTTATATCGTCATGCCTGGTCCCTTACGGGGTAAGCAGAGAACACCGAGTGCTAAATTTCTCTATTCTCGCAGACCTGTGCGTCTCCTAAATTGATCACTCTCTTCATACTCGCACGCCGGTATCAAAGAGTTTTGATTCTCCGATCAGCCAATAATTGATCTATTTGTATTCACTGTCAGTACCATTATTTAAAATCTTGGCCAAGAAATATGTATTTATATTCATTTTACATAAACAACCCCGATATCCTTTAGAATTATATATCTAACCATAATTGTGGCGGAAAAAAAAATGCAAAAACCTAATAGTATTTTTATACTCTAGATTTGGTATCCCGCAATCCAGCCTAGAATAACAGGCATGGGATAAAGACGTCACATATTGTGAGTATAAATTGGCATAAAATATACAACTAAACTTTTTATTGTGTTTTTAAAAGTTGAAACATACTATATTAGTATGAACGCAAGGAAAGTCCTTGTCACCAGCATTTTCCAACATTTCCTCATTCTGCCTTCATTTTTAAAGAGCTTGTTGTAATAGTATCATCGGCTATTAAGCCAGTGTCGTATGATGGAAGACAAACATATTCATTTACAGTTTATATTTTCTTATAACATCTACTAATCGTTTCAAGTAATAATATCATAACAGTAATTTCATTGCGGTCAAGAGTAAACATTTTCAATAAGTTGGTAGGCTACCATTGAAAAAAAAATGCGAAAGCCGAAAAATTGCGGAAAACAAAATTTCTCGTGTACAAATTTATTATGGGTATGAATTTTTTAAGAACCATGAATAAACCTCTAACAATTCTATGTAACAAACTGGGTTGACCCACAGGTAATCCTAGTATGGATGTCACTCAAATTATTGGTTCAATGGCTTTTTCGTATTTAATATGAAGTAGTAGTTAATGATGCTTAAACTACACATTGCTGCTCATACACATTTTGGCCAGTTTTAATCGGAACTAAGATTTGGGCTTAGAGTGAACATCTTATGTTTTAGTATAATTATTCTAGTTTCCAATGATGCAAGAGCAATGATGCCTCAACATCAT
>DWFY01000333.1:0-10482 GCA_018246875.1 Creonpyge creon creon | reverse complement strand
TTAGAAAAATCCAATAGTACTCGGCCCGGGATTTGAACCCAGGACCTCTCGATCGGCAGTCGCGCTTGCAACCAACATGACCAATGAGGCAGTGATGATATGTACACGTAATAAATACCTTTTATATTGAATTGAAATCTACTCACACCCGAAACTATCCGTAGATATCATATAAAACATTATCTATTATACTCTGTGGGGCTCAACGAAACTAATAAGTCTTCGACAGTTCACAAAATTTTATTGCTATTTATATAATAAGGGGTTTGTTTGTTTGTCATGTGGACAAATACTGATGTCATTTTGTTTATCCGTATCAGATAATTTATCGTATAACATGTGTATTCTCATTTTACAAGTTTACGACTGTTTTTCGGTTGCCGGCACAGTAGGTAATATCGGTACTGATATTAACTAAACTAACTTACTAACTGTTAATGCGATGGAGATTCGTGTGACCGTAATAGTATATATGTATATAGATGTATTTATATATGTATTTATTGTTTTGTGCATGTATAGGAATTATCTTTGAAAGTAAACTTGTAGAACTTCAATCTCATACTACCACTAAACGGGTGTGTACCTAAAACAGTACCAGTAACAATCATATGCAACAGCACGATATCTTGGAACATCTCATATACTGTCATTTGATACCAAATCAGGTGACCATTTTCAATCAAATAAAATAGTAAACTAAACTACGTAACATACGTAAAATCACGCCTGTAATCTCCGAAGAGATAGATAGATAACTAGATATTTTAGTTAGAAAAATCCAAAAGTCTAAAATGAATGTAAAAGAATCATAATTTTAAAAGCACCTCCGATCTGCAAGGACATATATATATATCACACTCGATGCTTTCTACCTACCCCACAAAGGGTCAGGCGTGATGATATAATAATGATAATTTAAAAAAAAATCCTCATTTCACTTGTAATATATACATATATGTTCTTTATCTATTCTGCGTGCTGTAGCATAAGTAAGCCAACCTTTCTCCAGCATCCGGCTGACTCATATGATATTCGGCTCCTCTGAGCCTCTGACTGACGGGTCGTTGACCAGCGAAAGTGGACAGATGGACGAGGTGGATTTGTATGATTATGTATATTTAACTTTGTCTTCGTCAAGAATGCGGTAACGCGTTGCCCTTTTATACAAAATACATGGCTTAATATCCGTTATTACGTAAAGACATATTGAATATATACAACTTTTATAAAGTGAAGAGATAAATGAGATTAATAGTGATAAATATAGACGAAGCACGTCAGATCTGTTAGGATGGAGATATTCAACACTCGGTGCTCTCTGCCTACTTATAAAGTAACCGGCGTAATGGTATAATAATAATAGTAAAAAGATTAACCTGTCTTTAGAAAAGGTTTAATTCATAACTTTTCTTAAATGAAATTTTTTGGCATCATCATCATCATCAGCCTGTTCAAGTCTACTGCTGGACATAAGCCTCTCTTGAGGAGTTGTTGCCATAATCCCCACGCTGGTCACATTTGTGTTATTATTTGTAACACGAATATGTTGTTTTGTGTCTGACGCCAAAATAAAGTATATAAGTATGTATGTATTTTGAAATTTGAAAATGACATCTGTTAATGTTAGCTGGCAGTTGCATCCACATCATAAGATTGAAACAACTCCTACGTCGTTACTTAGTACGTGTACATTATTATTGCGTCAAATAATATAAAAATATTGTGTACGTTTGTTCACATGATCTTCGTTGACCAGTGAAAGTGTGACGGCGTCAAATCGTCAATACGCACTTTCGTGACATGTTTGTTAAATACACACACGCACACACGGCAGAACAAGTTTTTTTATTGTTTGATGGTTTATTACGTCGTTGTCTAAAAAGACAGCTGTTTCTCGATAAGACCGCTTCTTACATCAAAATGTACTATTGTGTTTTATTGTTTGTATTACTGGTGTTCAATAAATGTAGTTTGTATGGTATTGAATGCCAATGCAATGGCATTGGACGGATATTAGACCCAACCGGACCCAGGATCGAACCCAGGACCTCGTGATCAGCAGTCGCGCTTGCAACCATACGACCAACGAGTGGTAGTATATAAAACTATAATTTTTACATTTAATTATATAATTAACGTATATCGGATTAGAAATCTGAGATACGAGAAATATTTTACAAACTTATCGTAAATTACTAATGAATGGGATGAACGTCAAGTATATATAAAACGCAAATGTAATTTAAAATTAAATATTATCTTATAAATTAAATTAATAGTAGGAATAACCTTAAATATTTAATTATTTGTCTTAAATATCTTATGATTAAACCATTTATCATTAAATTATGTACTGGCTCCACTCACCTGTAACTTATGGAACAGAACGCCGAATTTCGGACCTTCCCGAGACCTTTTATGACCTCCTGCCGCTTGCAGTGCGGTCGTGACCTCGGACAGATCTGAACCTAACTCAATATCTACACGTGGTTAAGGCGGTACATAATTTTATTATGTTATAAGTACAAACCGGTACAAGGATTAATTGATTTTTACTTGATTCTAAAATATTTGGCCTCTATTACGATAATAGGGCAAGTAGGTACTACATATTAAAAATATAACTGAATTATTTATATTATTGTAAAACTAATTTAACCTTGAAATTGGGATGAAGTTTGATGTACAACACTTCAGCCAAATTCAAATTGGATCACACGAAATTTAAAAGTGACTGAAAATGCTTTTTGTTTTTTTGAAAAAAAAAAATACAAAAGTGTGTTGTTTTATTTGAACAATGTGAATAAGATTTGTGATTTCTTTGGCTATCACATCTTGGTTAAATAGACTTAACAAAAAATGTTTATTAAGATTCGCCCAAAGGATTGCTAAAAATATTTTTTTACGTCAACCCTAAACGTTACTTGACTGTTTGCCTAGTGATTAGCGTACCTGATGCCGGAATCAGAGGTTGCGGGATCAATCGCACCCATTGCATATAAAGTAAGGATAAAAATGTTTGACACTGGGTGCTGTTCGCCTACGCCATATTGAATCTAGGGTGAAGATATGATAATAATAACGTTTACTTTAATAGCACCGCTATGTTACCATAAAATTATTATTGACCAACTAAGATAATCTTATGATTAATCAAAACAGCTTTCACGGTTAATTAAACAATTACCACAAGTGGGTTTTATCGTAACATTTAAATCAAACCTTTATTAATTATGTATAGCACGAAGCTAGGTACTTTGTAAGAAACGAAAATCACACATAAAATGCCAAACCAGTAAAATTACTTTTCATTTCAAACACTTCTATTTTCGAAAACGTGTTAATCTTACCTACCTATTTCCTTTCCCGCCGTACGAATTGTCAAACCTAAACCGTATTTCTGACTCGCTCGCACTTGCCTAATTCTGTCACACACGTTGCCGTGTATTCCAAATTCAAATAGTTGCGAACTTTGAACTTTTATTAATAATAAGAATGTGTTTTCCTACATTCGATTTAACTTAAATACATTGACGATTAGGTATTTACAGATCGGAGAAATCTAGGTCGTCTTAATACTTACACTGATCAAGTCACGTTTTGTATGGAGTCAATGGAAAAGTGCCTGTTTGAAATTGAGTTCAACAGTACAGAACTCGGCCAGGTTTAAACGGAAAATAACAATTACAATGTTGATTGAAGCATAATAATGTTGATTTTCTCGCGTTTGGTATTTAAACTGCATGTTATTTCTAATTTTGTTAGTATAGCCAATGAAAAGGGATTATTAAATTTTCAGTATTAAAGTGAAGATTTTGTGAGTGTCTTTTTTATAGTAATAAGAAAGGGTCAAGCAGTCTAGCTTAATGTTACTGTTTATGGTAGTAGAGAGACAAATGAAATCTCAGAAAAGACCAACGTCCATTTTTTTTTGCATATACCACACGACAAACTGCCCAATAAGCCATCTGATAGTAACTAATGAACCAACATTCTCGTTCTCAACTCTAACGCTATAAAGATATTAAAGTTTCGGCTCACCACCTATCCCATAGTGGGACGTAAACGTAACTATTGAAACATGGCAGTGTACTATACTCCTCTGCCTGCCTTTTAGGGGATTACAGGCGTGGTAACACTAAGCGTGTAATTAGTTATTTTTATATATCTCGGTGTAAAGGATCTATATTAATCTGGACGTTTCAAGGCACAGGGTAAATTATTAATAATAATCCCAATGTCCTTACACTTTAAGTTATATTACAATGTAACAGTCTGGTTAAAAAGTAAAATTACATCGAAAACCTTTCATATCACAAATTCAAAAAGAGATGATAATTGTTTTGAAATATATGTACCTACCTACTGTTTAAAATGATAGGTTAACCTACTGTTGTTGTTCGATTTTATATTGTGTCCTAAACAAAAATTAAAATTTTAAAATGATAAGTTGATAAAAATATTTTTGTGCTTGTTTCAGATACCGTGAGGCCATTATGCGTGTTAGAATCAGACTTCGGTTTCAAAATAAATTGCGCCTTCAAGAAGTCCGGGCTCTTCAGGGTACGGAACCTCGGTGGGATTAAAGCTCACGCTAGTTTAGGTAAGATTTGACGACTCAGTATCCTGAATGTTTTTTTTTGTGGGTAGATATTATTGTTTTTAGCAAGTGATTAAAAATATTTAATTTATTATAGTCACTGTTAGTGTATTTTACTATAGATACTTGCATTTATATCCACCTAGTGCTGCCATCTGTTATGAAATATCGATAAAATAGAAGAAAAATCATTTGATACTGCCGTAAAGTTGTCAATGTTCCATAATAGATGGCAGCATTTCAAGAACAGGTAAGCAATAGGTGTTCTAATTATTATTATGATTTTTATTCCAAACCTTGCACTGGATAGTACATATAAATCTTAGAGAAAGGTTTAATTTTGTTTTTGATAACCCCTTTATAGAAGTAATGTAGACGAAGTGAAGTTGAGTGGTCACTGCAGCCCAGACACCATCCAACCTCAAATATAGATTTTTAAGAAAATACAGATATTATTCCTATTCAACGGTCTATAGTTACATTTTGGGCAAGGTTAATTTATCCTATCAAAATAGACTGCGCAAGCAATATCAAATTGAAATATAGTCAAGAATAGTACCATTAACGGAACCAAAATTGATAACGGTAATCGAATCCAAAAATACAAATCAATCATAATTTGATAGGTATAATTTGATTTAGTCAATTATTTGCTTTTTATTATGAAGTAGGTTATATAGTTAATTATTTTTGTTGACTTTACTCGCCTTGTGCTGGTCTCTAACCGTGGCTTTAATTACCTACTTACATTGAAGTTGAAAGGAATCGTTACGACAAAATTTGCTACTATTGTGGTGTGTATTGATCTATTGCTCAGCAGTAAAATAATAGAATAGACATTGTGACTATATGTGCCTTGCTTATATTTAAAATAAAAATCTGTAATTTAATAACTATATAATACGACTATATATTCATACGTATAATTTCGTAATGATAATTTCCTTCTAAGAACTACAAAAGAGTCCTTTTCCTAATTACTCTATCTTTTTGTAAAGCCGGTTGCACTCCTTTACCATGGACCTACACTGAAATTACGAATCACTTCTCCAATCGTTTCTCATCTATCAGCACCACGAAACTGCGAGCGTGTCCTTATGAGCGCGATATGCATAATTTTACACACGACAACCGCATTAGCATCGCAAGCATGCGCTTTACGGAACAATACGCCATCCGATTTCACGGCGACCTGGTGGAACTAACTGGATTACCGCTCGCGGTGGATGGCCAGTGACGTCACGCGGTAATTGGTCACGGGGCATTAACAAGTCAAACTGCATCCACTACTTCCGATACTCTTGAAGTCAGTTAAATACTACTTGCATACCGAAATGTAACAAAACTATTGTTAATTGGTATATCCACTTTATTCCTTATGTTAATCATCATCATTATCAGTCTATGGCAGTTCACTGCTGGACATAGGCCTCCCCTTAATCTTTATGTTAGGTGAATCTTATTTATGTTATGAGTTGCAATACTTTTTACATCCCACAGCTAGGCACGATTCTTCCCTCCCTAACTGGGTCAAATCAGTGTGATGAAATATGCTCTATCACACTGATCCAGTGCCGATTGGCGGATATATGGGTTAGTAGTTAAGTAGTCGAGGTTTAACCCACGTTTAAAACCTCACGAGAGATTTTACGATTGTTGCTTAACGCTAATGACTTAAGCCGACTGCTTAAAGCTCCCTCCGAAATGCGGACACGCTTATGGAAACTTACCTCTGACGGTCACCGATCCAAGATCTAACCGCGGCTGGCGTTACTTAACTTCACAATCCAAAGGTTGCATGGTATGTTAAATAACAATAAGATATAATCTCACTTGCTGTGACTGTAAAGGAAAATATCGTAGAGAAACCTGCACACCTTACAGTTGTCCGTAAAGTTAATTAAAGTACGTGAAATCTGCCAACCCGTACTTGAATAACAAGGCAGACTACGGTCATAAACCTCGTCACTGTGACTGGTGAACAGTGAAACGATAAATGGGTTGATAATCTACGGAATATTAGAATATACGTGCATTCTAAAAACGAAACAGTTAACAGTAAACTATAAGTGAAAGATTATCTGACAGATGAAAAAGAAAAAAAGTAATGCGTACGCCGGCCTCCAAGCACTTAATAACCTCAACTGCCTCAAGTTGCTCAATAACGACAAATTGCAAGAAGCTTTTAAAATCAAATCACCATGAGTTCCATGACTCACGATTTACATGCAAACGATCGTTATGTAGGTTACCAGTGACATGCCTGCAGCATTCACTAGGCTTTTGATTATCTATCAATAGGTACATTTTGGAAATACTTTCGCTGTTACTTTCCTTTTAATATGAAACAACAAAAATAACTTTCTCAAAATAGGAAAATGTGATTTACGATGCACAATAAAACTTATGAAAGACGTAACATATATGTTAAGGTATATAGATATCCCTTTTAAAAAACAAATGTAAAAAACATACGGTGCTTAGACAAATAATTATCTCAGAAATTAAATAGAAGTGATAGCTAATAGATATGATTAATGTAAGGGAGAGAAATAATAAGTGAGAAGTAATAATATAAGAAGAACACATTGTAATATGTTTTTATCGGAAATTCCAGGTTTCAGTCTTGGTGACGAATTGGGTTTTGAGCAGTCTCTGACAAACTTGGATACCAGTAGACGAAGATCTGTGAGCTTGAAGAATGGGGCACCTAATGTCATCGTTGACACATCTAGCAGACCTGCTGCTAAGCAGGAGGTAGGACTGCCACTTAAAATTGTTCTCTCATTTTCATACATCTTGATTAGTATTTTTGTTGTACATCTAATTTGTATGGAATTACTTAGATGTGGCAACTCGGTCACACGTAAAAGCGTTTAACGTTGACATAATACGTGTGTTGCATAATTTATTTCAGCCTTCATTAATGAGTGTTGGTTGGATCTAATTTTGTGATCTGCACTAGTCAGTTAATGTCTCTAATTATTAAACGTATTTTTATTATCGATTGCCATATATTTATAATTTATATAGAAATGGGCTAATCACACTCTGGCATTATAATTTTCCAGAAACGGGGCAAACAAAACCGGATAATGATGCGGCCCATGGCACCAGTTGCTCGTCCGAATCCGGTTGCAATGAGTAGGCTCTCGAGCTTACACAGACAGGGGTCTTCTACTATGCAGCCAATAATAGTACCCGGATCAGCAGGGGAGGCGCCGAGTACAATGAATAGGGTACAACCAACTGTCACAATGGCGAAACCTATGCCCATGGGTATACCAGCATTCAGACCCTTACCGCCTAAAGAAGATACCCTTAAAGTGGTCCCCATTGCTTCGTCTGCGAAAACGTACACGCCGCTTCAGGTGCCTCAGCCGAAGAGTCCAGGACTAGCTTATATAAGTGAGCATAACCCATTCGTATCACCCGATAACGTATCAAAAATGGTTTCACAAATGACAGCAGTGCAGTTCCAGCCTCAGAGAATGAGAATCACACCGACACAGTTTACAACAAACACGCCAAGAATATACACAGTATCAACATCCATGCATCCATTCGTCCCCATGCCCCTAGCCTCGCCACCACAGGCCTTATCAATAATACCCGCACCGGTTTTCAACGAAATGTACACACCTCCATCGTATACCAACTCTCTATCTCAAAACACAATGACTATCCACAAAACCAATCCTGTTTCTAACTTTGTAGACCCTGTTCCTCACCAAGTTCACGACCTGGCCAGCCTCTACCCTACATATAACACGAAGAAAGTTGATGATTATAACAGCATAAGTGGCTACGGAGACGATACAACTCTGAAGTTTAATAAAGAAGACATTAATTCAAAGATAGCAGAAATAGCTAAAGCTGGAAACATCTCCATGGAAGCAGTTGAAGCCGCTATAGCGTTGAGACAACAGCAGCTACTGAACAAATACGCGAATATTCCAATACCTACCACGACTACTACGACTACTTCGACGACGACCCAAGCGCCATCTGTTGTGTTTGAACCTGAACCTGAAATTATTGTCACGCCAGTTCCACAAAAACCAAAGAGGTAACACAAGCCGTTTTACTTTACAGTCATGTAAATAAATACATACAAAGAATAAACTTTGGATGAATAAGTTGTATTATATAAATGCTGCTTATAGTTACATTACATTTAAAGTTTATCGTCTTCTGTAATTTAGGATTCATTTAAAACTTGTATATAAAATTACAACATCAAGTTTTGGAATCAATGAATTTAAGACTGAATTGATAAATTTAAGACTTGGTATCAATAAATTTAAGACTGAATCAATAATTTTAAGACTGAATCAAAACATTTAGGGCACTGCTTAGATATTTTTTTTTAATGTATTCACCCACATCAAACAATTTTTTTACAGAAACCCAACTATGGGTAAAGTGATGAACGCGCCACGTGAGTACTACCCCGTCGGGTACGAGAAGAACTTTGATGATCACTTCCAATCGAAGGTTGACCTTCCAGACACCAGTTTCCACTGCGGCGACCAGAAATACTTCCCTGGACTGTACGGAGATGAGAGCCTTGGATGCATGGTGAGTCAAAACGTAACGTGGATAACAATTTTAGTATTTCAATTAAATTGTACATAAGTGTACATATTTACTATTGTAATATGTTTAAAAAAATATAACAATAATATTACATCTATATAATACATGATGAATGCAGACGAAACGCATCAGGTCTGTAAGAAGAGATATATTTTGCACTCGATGCTCTCTGTCCACCCCTTAAGGAACCTGGTGTGATGGTATAATAATAACAACAATTGAAAATATCTTATCCGTCACGTTTCAGGTTTTTCATGTGTGCGCACTGACAGACGACGGTCTCGTTATGAAATCTTTTCTCTGTCCTGAATCTACGCTCTTCGATCAGACTATACTTAAATGTAACTGGTGGTTCTACGTGGACTGCAAAAACACTGTCAAGTTGTATGACACCAACATACCAGTGTCTAAGAGCTACCAGTTGATGAAGGCCTTGACTTTCTTCTCGTCGTACAAGAAAGAAATGGAGGATGGTAAGTGTCTACTAATCTTGAAAAGAGACAATATTTCACGATTGCACAATTTGTACTTAAACGTCATTAAATACTGACTGCATAAATATTTTGATCACGTTTTAAATAAAAATAAATTTAAAACTATGGAGTAGATATTTCGAACGTTGTTAAAAGTTAAGCAAAAATAGATGCAACGATAACACGGAGGCGATTCCTGAACTGTTTAACTTTTGTTCCTACCACCTTTAAAACCTTAGTTTACTCTGATATCGTAACATTAATCTGACATATTGACAATTTAGTCACTTTTAATTTCTAAAGTAATGGTAGTATAGTGGTTTATAATTCAGGCTCATACTCCCAGGGTCCTGGGTTGTAATTCTGGGGTGTAACTCTTTACCAAATCATGTGTGCTTAAGATTAAATAACACGTGCTGCAATGATCAAGGTAAACATCGTGGGAAAACATACACACCATAGTATACCCAAGGCTCTCCATAGTATACTCAAAAGCGTTTGAAGTTTGCCAATTGTGCACAACCTGCATTCGATCAGTGAGCGTAGTACACTGTGATTTTAGTTCCTCGAATTTTGGAAAAAACGTTCATGTCCAACAGTGGAACGATAAAAAAGGGGTTGATGATGCTGAAATTTTTATGTATTGACTTGTATTCAAAGCAAAATAAGATTGTAACATTCTTTATACTAGTGTAACATCACGCCCGCAATCCTCGAAGAGGTAGGTAGAGGAGTGTAGTACACTCCCACGTTTCACCAGTTACGTCTACTTCCCACCATGGAACAGGGGGTGAGCCTATTGAAATA
>DWFY01000332.1:0-10485 GCA_018246875.1 Creonpyge creon creon | reverse complement strand
GTCGTCGAGGCAATGTCGTCAACAATTATATTCAAAGGTTTAGATTGCTCAGTCGTTGTCGGTGGAAATATGTTTTCAATATTTGTTTCTGTCCGTTTAGTCAATTCGCTATTTAGCTTATCACGATCATTATTTTGAATAGTTACTTCTTCGGTTAATATTTTATGATATTTACGAGATTTTTCCACATCGTGTTGATCTAATAATGGATTGAATTTGGATTTATAAGAATTACCGTCATATGTTTCCGTATATTCATTAATAGATGAACTTTGTAACATAACAGGTGTTGTTTCAGGGCTTATAATTAAATAGGGCGCATTTGTTAATGATGGCGTAGTTGAAGTAGTCGACGAATAATCTTTGTTAGATGTATCGTTATCTTCTGCGGCATTAGGTGGGCTGAATCTGCTTACACTAGGTTCCGATATAATCTGAATACGTTTAACATTATTTCTTGCAGGTTTTTCATCGCTGAATTTTACTTTCTTTTTCTGAAAACCTATGTTCACTATCTTTTCTTCAGGTTTCTGTGTCGAGCGGGGCGACGATGAAGAATATTCGAAATATTTGGGAGTAGAAGATAAATTATTGAAGAAAGATTTGATAATATTTTTTACTTTACCGCCGAGAACTTCGGTAGTTTGATCGGGTACAACTTCGTCTATTACTCGATAACTATAGTAAGAAGGTTTACGAGATGTATAATGGTTAGCCGCTTGTTTTGAGGTAGTTGTCGTATAACGTGTTGTAGATGTAGTGCTGGTAGAGTAATCTGGTGCCAAATCCTGACCATTGTTATTTCTTAAATTGTTAAGGGTTCTGTATGGTGACACAAGTGGTTTACTATTCTCAGGTCTTTCTTCTGGTTCCCATTCTTGCGAATTTTCTGTTTCTGGCTCATTCAATTGGTCATCTATTGGTAGAAATGGACTCGAGTTCGCATTTCTCAATCCACTTTCAATAAATGCCTCAGTGTTAATACCATTTTCAGTTGGCTCCTCATTATTTTCATTATTAATCGAAAAAGGTGTGGGTCGTCTAATTACAGTTTTTAAATAGTACTTCGTAGATTCTGTAGCAGTACTAGATGGCAATGTACTTATTCTAATTCTAGGCCTAATCGTAGTACTTTGTCTTGTAGGTGGTCGTTGATATACAATAGGTTCCTCTTCATCAACTGCTACAGGAAAAGCATCTTTTCTTCTGCTCGAAACGGTTGGTACAGAATCCTTTGTATCTTTGTATGGGCCAACTTTAGTTTCGACAATTTCTTCATCGCGTTCGTTTTGATTATTTGTAGTATATAAAAATCTGTCTGATAACTGTTGAGAACGTTGACTATTTACTAGTGAATTTTTACTAGTTGATTTGTCATAGGTATCGAAAGGTCTAGTAATAACAGTTAATGTGTAGGGATTTTTAGTGTTATTAGGATTTCGCCGTATTGAAAAACCCGTTGTTAATGAAATCACCTTTTTATTATCAGTATTAGCAGTAGTCTGTACGAGTTCAACCGGTATGTTATTGACATTATTAGTCACTCGAGATGGATGCCTCCTAGTCGGTAACCTTTCAGTCGTTGGTAATGTGTCCGCCAATCTGTGACTGTTATCAGTCTTTTGAAAGGGTTTAGCAAGGGATGAAACGTTTATTATTGCTGAGGGGGTAGGAATAGGTGAAGAAGTATGGTCATTATGTGAATTTTGGTTTGAAAAGGAATCAGGAATGCGAAAAGGATTTTCATCTGTGGATGATCTGTTGAATACAAAGCAAAAGAAATCTTTCTAATTCAAGCATCAAACTATAACTTGGTTAAACGATCGTATGTGATGATGTTTCTACTCTAAAATACCTAATTTTATCTAATTTACGAGGGTATATACAAATAAATCAAATAGTAGAACTATATAATACTAATAACATTAGTCGCAATTAGGAAGTAAAGATACCACAAAAGCAAAACTGATTCATATTTCACAGACAAGTTTGAAAGTGTGGAAAGTGAAGGAATACAAGAATGTACATAGAAATTGAAGATATACAACCTTTAAACTGGTACTAAATTTTAGTACCGTACAAAGCCCACAGTGTTAGTAGTTGAGGACATTAATAATGACCAGTTGAAAGGTTGCATGCAATGAAATGATATTTATTTAATGAGTATGATGATTTATGTGAATTTAATGTTGGATGATCAATTACGATGATGATTCAAATGATAGTTATTGACAACGGACGCATGACTCAAGCTTGTTTGAACTTCTTTAACGCGTCCGTACGCTTTCTTTTGTAGTACCTTGAAGTGTGTCTAGACGGGGTCATTGCTTCAGTGAACAGTGCAGTAGTGGAACGTTGTGTGGTTGTGGTAGTGCTTGTGCTAGTCGTAGAAGGAGTAGTGCTTAAGGTTGTAGCTTCATATATAGTCGTCCTTGCGCTGCTCGGTATAAGATGTTCATAGCCCAATTCATTACCTTCGCCCCTGGATCGTCGATAATATTGTACTGTTAAGTATTGTACTAGCAAGTGTACGCATTGCAGAAATATTATTAATACGTACATAAATGTAATTAAATAAATACCTTGTTGGCTGGCGAACGGCTGATTGGTATTGATTCTGGTTGCTTATCTGAAAATAGATGACATGCGAAAAATTGGTTTTTATATAAAGACAATTTAATATTATATCTGTAAAAGAAACTTTCATTAGTAATTAAAGATACAGTTTTCAACATCGATTATGCAGTCTTGGTAAGACACAGAAGATGTATACGGTTAGTCGCTGGCAGTATCACCATCATGCCCATTTAAAAACAAGTGAACTGTTTACTAGACCACATTGTTGTTCGCTCTTCCATGATCTCAGTCCTCAGGAACAGCAGAGCGTTTGTAACCAACTAATTAGCACGGAAATAACCTAATTTTTGCTGCAATCGTACTAAGTTATATAAAGTTAACTTATATATTATACTAACAGTTCTATTTTTACTATCCTCTGAACCTATGGCAAAACGATTATTAATAAGTAATACTATTTGAACTAAATGATATTACTGCTTCTAATCTCGCGCGGGATTAGTTGCAGATGTCTGTAAGCCTCAGAGCCCAGTTGTAATTGTTTCCTGCTCGTTTCCTAGTTTAAAAAAAATAATGTGAAATGAACAGATCGTATACCTGTCCTTGTATTAGAGCATCATCGTACTCGTCAGGAGATACCGGTCTGGGCGTGTAAGTTTCCACAGGGCGTCTCGCAGGCGGCGGTGTCCCACGGTAGGTCTGCTGGACTGCCGGTCGGATCGAAGCCGTGTTATATTGCTGCACATAGTCTGCCAATACCATTACCAGCCGCCCGTTAGTGCGTTACATCCGTTTCCCGCGATAAATCAATTAAATTCGTTCAGAAATTTTACAGGATAATAAGATCGGTGAAATCAATTAGATTCGGTCAAAAATTTTACAGGATATTTAGATCGGTAAGGTAGTTTTTTCAGTTCAGGATATTAAGAGTGTAACTGATGTTATAACTACCTCATGATGAAGAGAGTAAGTTCTATTTATGATTAAAATTACTGCGAAAGTTATACTTATAGGAATGTAACTATTACGTAGAAAATGTAAGAGAGGTCAAATAAAAATTGTTATTTAATTGTTATCGAATACTTTTGATGTTTTATCAAATGTTTATCAATATCAAACAATTAATAGATAAATAACAGATTTTGCTTTTGTACTTACCTGTATCTTTGTATAATTCACCATCTTCATCATATACGGCGTAATAAGGATCATATTGATCGGGACTATAGTTCTGGGACCCATTGTAGAGCATTTTTGGTCGTGGACTAGCTGAATACGACGAAGGTGTTACACTCTGTGTAGGTTCCAGGCTGAAAATATGACGCAATATAATTATCTCTAACAATACTCGAAATTGTTATATACAGAGCATCCTGAAAATTAAAATTATAGTCAGTCGTTTTAATTAAGTCCTTTCTAGTCAACATTAGTTCTGTCAAGAGAATAGGGTGTTTATGGAAATCTTTATACAATAGATGCCAAAGGGTAGTTAGTGTAGTGCTGGAAAAATATTTAGATTGTAGTTTTAAAATATAGTTAATTATTAGTCTGAACAGTCGTTTTGTGTCTTATATTTTACCTGTTAGTTCTATCGTCATGTTTAGTCTTGGTATAACGAGTCTCTTGCTTGTAGTTGTCACGTGGAGTTGTGGATTTCATTTGGACCACGATATTTGGATGTCTCATTATTGCTTTTGTTTGTTTATCACCAATTTCGTCTTTAACAGTAGTCGGCTTAGCTAATCTGTGCCTAACTGTGTAAGGTCTCAATGTAGTTTGGTTAAGATATTTCGGAGGTCTAACCGTACTTGGATTACTGTCATAACGAACCGGTTTTCTAACATATATAGTTCTGTTACGATGGTTAGGGTGAATAATATTATAGTTAGAAATTTCCGGACGCATTAAAATAGGTGGTGTTGGAGTCATGTGATTTGTCATTGCTATGACACGTTTGCCATTAGTAATTTTACTAGATTCTTTAAATGGTGATTTAGTTACAACCGAAACGTCGTTTAGATTTTTAGTTACACTTTCTGGTTTGAAAGAACTGTATTTCAAAGGACGACGTATAGCAGGATGTGAAGATTGGACACTTGACGGATTTTCTGCTGTATTTTCTTCCACTGAGTCTTCATATTCTTGGTAATTCTGTGCCATTGGTGGGCGTTGTGGTTTCACTTCGGTGCTGGGCATGTACTTGGGTTTCACAGGCGGTTCGTAATAATATTGTTCGTCATCTTCATCATAATAGTAATCATTCATTTCTGGAGAAGGCTTAGGTATAAGTTTACGTATTAGAGGCGTTTTTGTTGTAGACGAAATAAAATTATTACCTACATTATGATTATTAACTTGTACTTGGTATGTCGGCTTAAGTGTTCTTACAAATAAACTTTCTTGGTTTGAAAATTCTTTATATGCAGTCGGTCTTAGAGTAGGTTGTAAAGTAACTTGAGTTGAAGGATTTCTCCAGTAATGTTGAAGAGCAGAAAGTTGTTCGTTGGCTATAGTTGTTAGCGGTTTTGATGTCGAATATTTGTACGCTGCTTGGTTGTTTTGTGGTTTGACAGATGACAACAAGTACGGTTTCATTGTAGACATGAGTTGCGAATGTAGACTAACAACATTATTAGGTCTTACAACAAACTGGTTTTTTGATGTCGAAAGAATCACTGGTGACGCAGTAGCAGTGACAAAATAAAAAGGTTTTTGGGTAACAGGATACAGTTTTTGAGCGTCATTTTGTGATTTTGTCGTAGGATTAGTTGATTGGTTCTCAAATTCAATTGGTTTATTAAAATTATATGTGATTGGGAGCTGTCGATCATCTTTAAAATTCGGTGGCCTCAGATTAGGCCTAAAACTTTCTAAAGGTATAACAGCGCTGTTTTGATATTGCTGGTTGGTGTTGCCGTTTGTAAATTGACTTTGTGCGTGATTCTGTACTACTGGATTGTACGAGGCTTGCGGTAAGATCTGAACAAGTTTCTGTAATTGCTGGAATTTATTCGTAGTTGAACTAAAGGAACTTTGACTTGGATTTAATGTACTACTCAAACCATTGGGAATTGTAAAGGGTCGGGGAGTACTGATTCCTTTATAATTAGGTGTTGACAAGTGTAATCCTGACGTCGAATACAAAGGAGTGGTAGCGTCTAATGGAGGATTTATTATTTTCAGTGCATTATTATTCACAGTTTTGGTCTTTGGTGTTGTTAAACCAATAGCTGAATAGTGATCATTTCGCAATTTTTCCAAAAATACGTCGAAATCAAAATTAGGATCGGCAAATGGATTTTCTATATTAGCGTATTTATTCCTAGGATGCATGTAATCGTAAGGTGGATCTGGGAAATGATGCTTAAATTGTCCGTCATTATTTTCAAATGAATCTTCTTCACTTGATTCCTCATCACTTACTTCGTCTTGATCATCATAATTTTGGTCGTTATTACTCGGCCTACCAGCACCATTTTGTTGATTTATTTTCATATTCCAATTAGAATGGTCTTCATGACTGTCTTTGGTATGTTTTATTTGTATGGGATTCTCTTTATGGTTAAAAGGCGTGTGAGGTGAAGTCGAAATGGAAATTGGTTTACCAGTAACAATAGTACTAGAATGATGAGATGAGTCGGGAAACGATATTAAATTTGGCCGATTTGCCGTAGACAGAAACTGTGAAGATAATTGTTTGTTACTATGACTTTGATCATTATTGTAAAAACCGCCAGCCAAAGCAGCAAAGGGGTTGTTGTTAAGAGATGATATGGGAGGACTTTTTGTTATAACTTGAGTGTTAGAATTTATGGAATTATGAGGTGGACTTTGCTTAAGCGGATCTGGTAAACTAGGCTTAAAAGGGTTCTGTGAATGGGATTGATAAGCCACAAATGGATTCGCCGTTGAATAATAATTAGATTCAGACGGATATTGTTGACGAACCGCTCCGTTATAGTTGTCAGTATAAATTGGTTGAAACCGACTGCTTTGTATATTAGGATTATAATTTAATTGTTGTAAATTTACAAATTTATGTGGTTTATTGTTATGCCACGTTTTTCCTTGCGTATTTTGTCCACTTTTTAAATGGTATCTAATTTGTCTCTTCCCCCGTTCTGATTCATCTTGATTAATTTCATCCTCATAGTCGTCTTCTGGAGTTTCCGGGTCTACTTCAATGTATTCCATTTCTTGGTCATTATCATTTCTTTTAGAAATTTGATCCGCTGAAGTGTTTTGATTATTAATGGAACCTAGTATTTTGTCAGTGGTTTGTCTCTTTGTTCTTAAAAGTACTTTGTTTGTTACGTCTGTAATTGGGATTTCGTTCAATGTAACGTCTATCAGTCTGTCAGAAGTTTTAGTTACGTTTTCATTTACATTGTCACTGAAATATGATACAATGAGTCAATTATTGTAGAAGTTATAAATATATATGAATATCTAAGCAATTATGTCTCGTATTACGTAGTCCCTACCTATATGTCTGCGGTGCTTGGGTGATCGTTGCGGTTCTTCTGTCGTCAACTTGGCTTCCAAATGAAAAGGATCCAATTTTACTATTTTGAGAA
Organism: Creonpyge creon creon; assembly: GCA_018246875.1. Classification (NCBI taxonomy): domain Eukaryota; kingdom Metazoa; phylum Arthropoda; class Insecta; order Lepidoptera; family Hesperiidae; genus Creonpyge; species Creonpyge creon. Next base: position 3,331 of record DWFY01000332.1, on the reverse strand, counting down.
ATTGAAGCCGGTATGATATTAGAATTTAAGGTTCTACCAGAAGTAATGACTTGAGAAGCATAACCATCCCTATCCTTTTGAACCTGTCCAATTGTGGATGGCTGCCCTCGGTATACTCGTTGTTGTCTATCGCTTTCAATTTCTTCGACTGGTGGTAAGTCGTCTACATCGGCGTACAATTGTTGTTGCTGAAATTCATTAAAAAATTAAATTACGGTTACGACACCTATTTTGTTACATATTTTGCTTTGTTACATATGTATTTGTTTCGTTACGTTACAATTTTTTTGAAAAACATAACAATAATATAACAATAAGTATATTATAGAAGAAAAAGTATAAGGTAGTTAAATATTACTTTTTCGTATTCAGCCCGGTTGAATTTGGGTTGTCCTCTTGATGTAATGATTGGGTTGGGCTGCGCTCGCGGTGGAGGAGGAGGAGGAGGCGTGCGGCGCGGGGGCGGAGGAGGAGGTGGCGGAGGCTCCCTCTCGCTGAGTCGCTCCAAGTCCTCACCACCGACCACGCCGGTGGCATCGCAGCCGACGTTACGCGGCCAATCACAAGTTTGGAGCTCGTGGCTGAAAATTTACAACATTCATTTTCATTACTAAGGTGAGACTCATAGTTATAGAAAAATAGTTAACCTCTCAAGCTAATGTGAAAATTGAGGAGAATACGTGATAAACATTAAGAATCGAAAAGAGTTTATATTATTTAGACATTGCCCAAACTCTTCATAACAGTCCCATTGTGATCAAAACTTTTGAACTTCGTCTGTATTATGTTATATCCTTAGGATGGGAGAAAACCTGTACCTGTACATAAGGCCACCCGTGCAAGATTCGAGTAGGGCGCCGCCAAACACGCAGACATAGTAAAGCGTGCAGTCGGTGGGGTGGGGGTAGTAGCCGAATTCCTCGGGGCAGTCGAAGTTCACGTCTTTCTTGATATCGGCCGCTACCGGTACGCTCTTGATCGGGCCAGAGCGCTGCCGAGAGCGGTCTTGTGCCGAAAGACATTCTGTAATGAATTTGTAAACAGATTAAAAATATGCTTTTTAAAATTATACTCTAATTAATCAGAATAAAAGTCATTCATGTAATTTAACAACTATTTCATTACGTTGTAATGATTTTAATGCTTATACATTTACGTAACATCACACCTGTAATCGCCGAAGAGGTAGGCAGAGGAGTATTGTACACTCCCACGTTTCACCAGTTACGTTTACGTCCCACTATGGAATAGGGGGTGAGCCTATTGCCATACACCGGACATAAGTCCAGAGTCCGAGGCACTACTAGAAATTTCTACTAGAAAATATAAGTTAGAAAAATCCAATAGTACCCGACGCGGGATATGAACCTAGGACCTCTTGATCGGCAGTCGCTCCTGCAACCAACACAGCCAACGAGGCAGTCGAATATTTAAATATTGAAAAATAAAGTCGCTATCTACAATAGCACATAAATTTTATTAGACTTATAAACTGATATTATTATAAATATACCCCAAGTCGATACTCGTCGATAAAATCTGTCAATAATTTTATGATCACTCAAAAGTATACGGGATAATAAAGAATAGCTTACTCCATAATATAATATTAAAAACATTTATCCATAATAAAATATAACGCCGATTAACGTACCTACAGTTTGTGATTACATAACCAAATTGCTCGCAAATTAATATTTATTGCTTATGCCTAATAGTAACCCAGTTTAATTAAACTTACATACCTACATGAATAAAATGTAAGCTCCATCGCTGTATAAATTACCACTATGCCAAATTCCATCAAAATAAGTACAGTAGTATCAGCGTGAGGAGCCAACAGGAGACAGGCGCAAACGTATTTTTATAACATGAACGTTATTGTATCGAAAAAAGTATCTAAACTGATTATATTTTATTTATTATATTTTCCTACAGTTGTATTATATGTATACATACATGTACACATATGTGGCATAAAAAGTACATTTTCAAATACAAATAAAATGTTACATTTTATACTATAATCTAGATTATCATAGTAAAAATTTCGGAATCATCCAAATTTTAAAACATGAAAAGGACTTGTTAGGATGCACTACACTTAACACGAAGTTCCAAAATAAGAACGGAGTTCTTTAAAGAAGCTAATTGATACAGTTGAACATTATGGCAGAGCACAAAAGCGTACTTTATGTTAACTATGCAAGGCTTAGTTATTACGGGTATAGTTAGTGAGCTGGCGAACAAAATGACGAACACATTTGAATCGGACAATTTACATGATGAAAACGTACTGTTTACATTTTACTACAATTACTACATTAGACAATTGGAGACACTTTTTCAATTTTAGATCAGTAATAGGAGAAATTAATATTTTACGACCTGCGATAACTGTATATTAAAATTATTGATATTAAGGAACAAGTTTGTTTGCAATGTCATGTGTGCATAAAAATATTTCTCAATTTCTTATTGTCATGAAAGACAAAACATCGATATAAATTAGATCTTATATTGTTCTGTACTCTGAAATAATAACAATTCAATAATAATATGACTACCGATTTCCTTGAATTTTAAAATAAAATGCCGGCAATTTTACCTACCAATTATAATTTGTACATTTACAAATGCTGCAAATGTACATTTCAAATGTATCAGATCAACTTTTTTACACCTTGTTGAATTAAAAATGTTATTTTCATATGTTAATTCACTTTTAACTTGTTATAAAGTTTTATCAAAATTGTCTCATACAATTTCGGCTGGCTCTCGCGCTGTTCCAAGATCATTGAAGGGGAATAAAGTACTGCGTTTATTATAATTAGAAATCATGAGCCGCATTACTGTAAAGAGCACTAGATCAAGTTTACGTTTATTACAAGCATTGAGCTGGGTCTATATGTACATATGAGTATATATTCAAAGACAATACGTACATACGTATATTGTGAACTTAGAATATTAAAAATACACATACATAGAACTGCAACTAAATCTCTTGAAGTATCGCGCACATGGATTATTGAATTAGCTGAGGACATAAACAGATTCATTTTTTTTTCATGTTTAATGCATGTAGAGTAAACAAAGAATCAATAAAACTGGATTGATATTATTCCTAACTAGTTTATAAAAGGTTAGGCTGGTTACGTTAAATTGCTTTATGTTACCGTTATTATAAAACTATATGGCAACAGCAACTAGCAAATATAATTATATTGATTATAGATATTATAGATAGAACAATTGTTCTATCTACTTATTTATAAAGGACAATATTTTGTAATAGCGCAACATACATACATGTAAAGTGTTACTTTAA
>DWFY01000331.1:0-10487 GCA_018246875.1 Creonpyge creon creon | reverse complement strand
GTGTATGGCAATAGACTCACCATTTATTCCATAATGGGACCTAAACTTTACTGGTGAAAAGTTGGAGTGTACTGCAATACTTTGCCTACCTCTTCAGGGATTACAGGCCGTGATATTACGTTATCTAGTAAATAATATTTATATTCTGTATTATTCCAGAAGCAATTAATTTAAAAAAATGACAGGTGTCAGTACCGATAATATTATCTACGGTCATAACTCTGAAAAGGCTAAAATAATTTATAATTAGATACATACAGAAATGTAATAAATATAAATGACGATAATATATGCTATTGCAATGGAATGCAGCTAAGATAATTCTACCTCTTTAAACTGCTGACGATATAAACGCAAAACACTGCTCTTTCGCCCCAAAAATATTTACGGGGCTGGATATTTAAGCTACTGAAGTGCTAAATCCACAAAAAACGTGTCAACATAAATTTACTAGTAAACGATGGACTGCAATACATAAACAAAAATACGAACGGTTAGCGACAAAAAAAATCTTGAAGCTCCGTAACGGGCGAATAAATAAAGGCTTTTCCTATTAAAAAGTTTAATGTAAAATATCGTTTGGAGCTTCTGGCTTGTTTATTGCGCCCGCGGGAACACGCACTATGCACACGAGTTCATATTTGTAAGCTTGCTTGGATGAGGTGGTCAAGCGAATTTCAGCTATGTGCAGATAACTGTAGAGGTTGAAATCGTTCGAATGGTTGTATATAAAATTGGAATGTACTGATATTCGTGACGTGTTACCAATTTGATGGATACAGCTAATTAAAATAATAAAAGGTTCTTATTTCACTTCAATTAATTACGTTAATTATCATTCTGTTATCGAAATTGTGACGTATTTTACGCAACGAAAATGAAGAAATGCATACGATTATTTCGTTCAACTGAGTTTTTATGTACATCGTAAATAAAGTGGCAAACTTTGTAGTTTTCTCTATTGTAAATGTGTATATAAGATTTAAAAAATCCATTGTAACGTTAATAAACAAATAATGTACAAAAGATTTGAAGAATATGTCATTTTCAGTATATGTCGACTCTAAATACATATGAATGAATTTGAACAATATGTTTCTTAAACTTTATTCATTTATGTTTTCATAGACAAATAAATCAATCAAATTTTGATTCTTTATTCGTGGAGGCAAAAATTTATGATCGTTTTCGCACCTGGAAAAGGCCCGTAAATCATCAGCTCCCAATTGTGTTAACAATTATTATTGCATCGTAACGCCGGTTCCCTTACAATGTAGGCAGAGAGCAGCAAATTAACTATATAAAAAAATGTCAATAACTAAAAGTAACAAGTGTCAAATAGTAAAAGATCTTGAAAGGGACTTTCAAGAATAATTTTCCAGAACAATCATTACATGAATAGGAACATTTAAGAGTGTCCAATGAACATTGGAAAAGTTCCATCACTTTTTTCTTTTCCAAGAAAGTTGAGTCAAATGCTGACACTGTGTGCCGTTTGGGACTTCAATTTACGCTTCTTTCTTATAATTCATTTCCATCAATTTAAAATAATTAGCTGGAATTGCAATTTCAAAATGGACATATTATGGGGGTTTTGTAGAGAATGAACAATATAATTAAATACGCTTGTCATTTAATTAAATACGCTGTGTCTTGGGCACAGGTTTGCTCTCAGAATAAGAAAGATTAAGGTCGTAGTCTACCGCGCTAGTCTAGTGCGGGTTAGCAGACTTGACACGTCTTACTGAACATTATGAAAAATCTTAAGTTCGCCAGTCTTTTCAACAAACGGAGAACTGAGCGACCGATATTTATTTGATCTCTTGTTATAAGGATGTCGCAGTAACATATATACATGATTTCTTTGTAGGCGATTGACGCTGTTTACTTCACAACGGCAGTATTTTCATGACTTGTATAATGTTTCCGACTCATCTGCAAGTAGTTTCCTTCTTGACGGTTTAAACTCCATACTCGATTCCGTGTAAACGACAACCTAGTGTTTCTATGAATAATAGGAATTATTAATAGTGTTATATCATCACGCCAGATCCCTTACGGGGTAGGCAGAGAGCACATAAACAAGAATGATAATAATATTAAAGCTGAAATAATAATAAGAATAACTTAAAATAATTCAACTAGCAAGGCCTTTTAGACTATATTTTATTATATTGATAATGTTGAATCACACCGTTCTCCGCAACAATTGTCACAACAAACTAAGCTCCCTAGAAAGTTGTTTGGGCAAAAAAGTGAACCAAGATCTAAGAAAACATTTACGTATGCTGGTTTTGCAGATTTTACGACAGTTGTTGGTGACACAGTCATTATATTTACACCTAATACTGAAACCACTCGTCCTCAAAATCCAGATGAAGTTAACGTTTTTCCATCCGCTAAGCCCGTAGACAATCTTGCTACAAAAGTAACTTTTCTCTCTGCCGATATACCAGTTGCAACATCAACTTATAAATTTCATGAAGATAGTTCAAAGTTACCTACTTTTGATAAAGAAGACACTGTTACAGTAAAATCTTCCGAAAGCGAAGAAGAGAATTTGAAAAAAGTTGTACACAGTGTTGTTGATGAAACTCCTGATACAATAAGTGTACAATATAATAATGGTTTTGATTTCAACCTTGACGTTATCCAACCATCCGAACCTGCGTTCACAACAACGGAGAGCACACGAACGACGGAAGATTTAGAAGTTTTACCTGTTAAAGAATATAATTCAGAAGCAACTGAGCCACTAACAACATTAACTCCGTCTGCTACAATTATCGAGACATCTTCAGAATCTGCTGCAACAGAGAGTAATGCTGGTGAGATTTTCACTAATTCTGAAGAAGAGACTGAAAATACGGCTGCAGAAGTAACGGAAAAGATGGAAGAAGAGGGAGAAGATGAAGAAGTACTTGATGAGCAGGATGAAGAAACACCACAAGGAGATGAACCGCAAATAATGACAACTACTGAGAGCGGCCACAGTGAAGAGTCTCTTGAAGACATTGAAACTACCACGGAAGGAAAATATGAGAAGAACGAAGAAATAATATGCACTGATGGTCTTGAAACGCACTCAATCATGACCACTGAGTACAAAACATTAACGTACTTGACTACCTACTTCATACCCTTGGAAAGCACTGAAACATCTACATCTATAAAATCTGATATCGTTGTGGAAAGTAATGTTGGATATCTTACAGATTACGCTTGCAAAACTAACCTTGATATTGCACCGACGGCTGTTGTGTCGGTGGTAACTAAAGAGACTGAACGTGAAAGCTTAGAATCACCAAATATTGCACTAGAGAGTGAAACTAGTCCTCTTCCACAAATTGAAATGATTACTGATAGTTTTATGGAGACTACTCCAACACCTGGTAATAAAGCAGCAGAAATTTCCCTTCCTATACAAGAAAATATTACACCAATTACAGAGTCTGACGGAAAAGATATAAACGAAGAGGAACACCCTACAACGTCCACAACAGAACGAGCACCAACTAGTCGTAGCCATGTAGAAGTAACCATTAGTACTGAACATACACCGACTGAAACTCCTAATTCAGAGGAAGCACGAGATGATGATGATAAGGCTCACGAAAATGAGATCGATCTTATTTATAAGACTCTTTATACTACTTACACATACTTTACAACATTCTTTGGAGACCAAACATCTAGCGTAGCTAGCCACAAATCAATTGTTACTAATATAATTACGTCAACAGTAGATTTATCTAAACTTCACCCTTCTTTGCTTGGAGTATTTGACGAAGATGAAATCGCCCCTACGAGCGTTGGAGTAGGTAGACCCACAGAATCTTTTGCTATTAATAGTATTATTGATTTGGTAAAGAATAAAGATGTTATAGAATCAGTTGAAATAGATGATGCCTATAGTTCACAAACGCCAACTCCATCGTTAGGTGATGACATTATTGCAAGTATCAAACCAGATGCTGTTAAAACTTATTTTACTACGTACACGTTCTTTACTACTATATACGTTGGCTCGGACGCTAATGTGTGTAGTAGAAGCGAAGTTTACACAAACTATGTAGGACCTGATGAACTTATTCCAACAAAGACTAATCCCTTGATCGTTGAGAATACGAGAGCTCAGTTTGATTTCAGAAATTGCAAGCAAGTTAAGCGAGATTTAAAAGAAAAAACTGAGGAGGACTCTTCTGTAGAAAGCACAGTATCCGTTGAAGAAAATGACGATAAGAAAGATATTCCTAGTCCAACTCCAATTGAAGTAGATATGTTATTTAGTGTGGAGTCTAACCCATTGATTTCTGAAAATTACGTCACTGACGTCAAATCTTCATCATCAAAAGGTGAAACAAAATATATAGATAATAATAACGTATTAGATGATCAGATCAGTTCCGAAAGCAATATTGATGAAATATTGCCATCTCCCACACTTTTGTTGCAAACCAGTTACACTACCTTTACCTACTTTACTACTATGTACATAGGAAAAGATACTAGTAAAGTTAAAAGTAGACTAGAGACTATAACCAATGTTGTAACAGAGACAATAACACCAAAATCTGAACCCGAAGAGGAAAATAATTTGCCCATTACATATTATACAACATTTACCTATTGGACCACTCTATACAAAGACAAGTCTACTACTATTACCAGTCGCGAAGAAATAGTTTCAAACGTTGTAACGCCATCAGTGCAATCAATTCCAACAGTAAGTCCTATTGATACCACACCTATAGACATCGAAAGCATATTGCCTCCAAAGGAACTCGAAGTTGAACTGAAACCTTCTTTAATTGATGATAGCTTAGAGCAAGATGACGGAAAAGCCACCTTTTATACAACATACACATACTTTACAACATTTTACGCAGGTAACACTTCACAAATTAGGAGTAGTTTAGAAACTGTCACAAATATTGTAGATAACACAAAAGTAGTTGAAGACAACCAGTTAGGTCGGAAGGTACCACTTGGAGCCGTGGACAAAAATTTAATACAAGACAATGGTGAAAAACCCCATATCGAACCATCTGTCATAAAGGAAGCCATAACCCCCACAAAGGTTCCAGATATTTCTGCTATAGGGTCAACAGTTCTATTAGGAACATATATTGACAATTTGTTTGCCGAGGTAAAACTTGAAGATGGTAGTTCACCTGCACCAGATATTGAGAAAAAAATTATATTCTCTCAAGTAGCTGTCATATCGGGTGATTCAACAATAGTAACTAGTAACAATAAATCACTGAGCAATGAAGACATTTCAACAAGTACAACATCAACTACTACAAGTACAGAAGGGTCTATTTCAACTTCTACTCCAGAAGTAATAGAAAGTTCTGTAGCAGAACCGGAAACTACAACTGAGTCTAGGTTCGAATCCGAGGAAGAGGATGAAACTAATCCTAGAAAGAGAGGTCGTCTTACATTTACAACCAAAAAATCTGCATTCACTCCGGTTATTATACCTTTTGCATCGCGAAACAGACCTACATTTAGTCCAAAACGTGTACCATTGTTAAGTAGCGCAACCACAATAACTCGTCCGGATTTTACACCTACTATAACTGCTACTCCAACATTGAAGTCTGTTAGGCCATCGGGCGGTTTTGGCGGTATTAGAAAACAACCTTCATCTCCTGGGCAATCCAGCGCTGGACGCAGGTTCGTTGGCCGTGGTAGCTCTTCAGTTATACCATCTGGAAACGTTCCGTCAGCGTCAAGGCCTGGTGGCGGTTTCATAAGAGGAAGTATACAACCTACTTCGAGAAGAAGCGGATTTAGATCAAGTTCTATACGTAGTAATAGTTTGGATTATGCAAGCAGATCAGCAATCCCAAGGATCAGACCTACGGCTTCGTCTAGGTTAAGAGGTGGAAGACAGACTGCTTCTATTTTATACCCACCGGCAGAACAAAATGAGTTTGAAACATCAGCGACGCTACAAGATGAAAACGCTACGGAGCCTTTAGAAGATGCTACTGAAACTCCCAATAAGTCGACGAATAACCCCTTATTTAGGTTCAGAAGACCACCAGTAGCTAGGCAGCCAGGTACAGCTATAATACCCAGGTCGACAACGCCTTCTCCCAGAAGAAGTGTAGCTACACGTGGAAAATTGACAACAACGACACGAAGAATTACAACACGTGCTACTTCTAATCCATTGTTGGCTTTGAAAAGACAAAGACCAAATGCCTTGTTCCCTAGAAGAAATCTGTTTAGGCAACCTGAACCTGAACCTGAACAAGAACTTAATGAAAATGACCCGAAAGATGAAAATGAAGAATTGCTAGATGAAGAGGAAGATTTTAGTGAGGATAATGATTATGATTCTTCAGATAGAAAAGAACAGCAAGTTCCAACACCAGCTACACCAGCTCCAAAAAGAAATATTGTGCAAATTAGACCATTTGCTTTTAAAAGACGAACAAAGCGTCAAGTAGATTATGGTAACAGAAAATATACAAATTTCCGAAGACCTAGTACTAAATCAACTAGTACACGTCGTCCAGATCCAGAACCAGAAACGCAATCTCCAGTATCTGCTCCAAAGCAAAGACCTAGTGGTCGCTTTAATGCTCGTACGAATACTAGAACAACTACTGATGTGGCTCCCAAATCATCTGGAAGGCAACCGTTCATTGTACGTGGGGCAAGCAGTGCTAAGGCTACAACAACATCTGCCCCATCTTACAGACGAAACAAAGCAAGGCCTTCATCACGAACTACAACTATTTCTTCAAGACCTAAAGCTCCACGTCTGGTAAATAAGAGTCCACAATCTGATAGAATTAGATCCACATCTTCTCGGTCTCCCGGTAGATCAAGGACAAGAACTACTACAAGTAGAGCGTCCAGCCGGCAGAGGAACTCGTTCGAAAATTTGAGTGGAGAAAGATATAATAATTTCAATAATATATTAAATGATGGTAAGATTACTATCACTCATCAATTACCGATTGAAGTTACAATTCCAATTGTAAATGGTAAAATTACTGAGTACAAAAATGTATTAACTGCTAAACCTAGCATTGAAACTTTGTTATTAAATCAGGTATCAACGTCAATTGGGCCTATTGGAAATCAACAGTTGGTCCTTGTTTCGGAATCAACAGAACTAGGTGAGAATGGTGTAACCAAGGTAACGAAGTTTGTTCTAAATGAAACCCCAACAACAACAGTTATATTTACACCTACAACAATAAGAGGTCGTAAAACTTCTTACTCACATGTTCTTCCGAGTACTGTTTACAATGTTGAGCCAGTGGTACAGACACTTGCACCGGAAGTGAATGCAAATGTTCCATTAGCCAATTTATTACTTTCACAACTTCTGCTAGGAAATCAACAGCCTGCTATAAACCCTCTACTCGCATTACAAGGTCAGGGATTATTACAGCAGCAACCAGTAGTACAAACACCTGTAACAGAGTACAAAACCAGAACTACGTCATATGTCACCACTGTCACTGATGCTAGGGAAACGGTTTTGCCTATAACATTTAAAGGTAAGGCGATATTGACAACTATAATTGATCCAACAACAAATGTTATAACAGCCACTGAATACATTACAGATACCGTTGTTACGACGCCTACCATTTTGGCACAACAGCCACAATTTAATTCATTGCTTCTTCCCTTACTCCTTCAGCAGCAGCAACAGCAACAAGCATTAGCTTTACAAACAGTTAATCCTTTACTGGGACTTGCTCAATCAGATCTTAATCTTTTGCCAAACAATTTAGTGCCAAATAATAATTTAAACAATGATATTTACAGTAACAGTCCTAAACCTAATATATTATCAGATTTGAACAGTAACGAAGACTTCGCTGATGATGTCGCTGATAGCGAAGAAGATTTGCCGCCTCCTCCCCCACCTCCTACACGTGGTAGAAATAAACTAAAACCGGCTAGGCCCTCTCCACCCAAGCATACTAGTGTTGTAACAATATACGTTTCCGGTAGACATCCTGGTGAATTTAGCACGGTTTTGTCTACCGTTATAACAGATGATACGCATAGTGTAAGGAAACGAGAGGCAATTTATTATGAAGACGTCAAAATATTGCCGTCGATACTACCGACAATAGACGAGCTTGTTAGTTCTCAAGCTGATAACATTCTGGAAAATTCTATTACGTCCGAAGCGAACAAATACTTAGCGAGTTCTCAAGGCGACTCCCAAGTTGAGACTCAGAGTCTAGAAAGTATAGTAGGTAGTTTAAGTGAACACATAAGATACGATGCATCACCAACATACGTTGTAAAATTGGAAAGGCCGTCAGCCATCAGACCGAACGAACTAAGCTCAGTAGATGATGTCTCATGAAACCCGAACAACACTTTAGGTGTATAAAGTAAAGTAATGAATTAGTTATTTATTTACATTGTATCATAGTAAGTTAAATACGAATAGTGCCTTATAGTTTTAGCGATTCTAGCGATAAGAATAAAATACTCTTTTGTACTCCACTCGATATGTTAAATAATTAATAAGATCACCAAAAATGTGTTTCTTATGTTACCAGACTTGAATTGTATAATAATGGAAATTTTATATATTAGATATGTAACTATTATATAATTGTCAATTCACTGCCTAAGAATAACATGTAAAATTATATTTTATGATTGTAATTGTAGTTCTTGTGTAATACTCGTATTTCTCTTGCTTACAATTGTAAATTGCGGATTACGACTTAAACTGTTAAATAATAAAATGTAACAATAATATCATTGTCTTTCATTTACTAATTATTTATTATGGCACTTTTGTACTGTTATAATCAATTCCAAACCTGCTGCAAAATATAACAAGACATTTTAAAATAACTATATAAGTTTAGAAACGTCACAGATAAATATGATTTGAAATGTTTTAACTAGGAGCATGTTAATTTTCTTAATTTTTGCAGGGTTCTTTTAATTTTTATGTACAATTTTTTTTTAAAATACATACTATTGACAAAAATTACATATAAACACAAATGACAATAAATATTCAACGCACAAAGCACAACTGAAGTGACACTGACATTAAATGACGATTCGACCTCACGGTGACTACGCACGATTACTTGACGATTATTATACATCGATATGACTTGCAAGCAATTCAAGAATCCCAAGATCCAAATGATGGATGGTTCCAACCCCCACTTCCCGCGACATCCAACTGCCTCTGGAGGTGAGTTTGACATATTCTTAATTGTAGCAAAGCATAGATAAGGACAGGTGTTCTTGATTATTACTTTAATAGAAACACAAATTTATATTTCCTAATCCTTTAGGAAAATAATATTATTGGCGAGTATATATTTTATTTTAATAAAAGACAATTATCAAAAATATCATATCAAAAATATAGGTACATTAAAATTATAAATTATGTTTTACATGACCGTGTGCAACTTGGTCCCGCGCAAAAAATACACTATGATCTGTTTTCCTAAACGCGCCAAAAGAAGTACAACTTTAAAAACCCTAGTTATTAATCTATCACAGAATTGATCAAAAACATCTGTGCTTCTTACTTTAGTTTTATAGTCGATAGAATTATGTAAAAAACGTGCACATATTTAGTTTAATGTACATAGAATGTAGAAATTGTACTGAAGCAGACAAAATCCAACGTTGTATTAGCCATGTTAAATATAACAGCGAATTCTTAAAACGGAAATAAAGTATTATAATCAATTCATGCCAACTTATGAATATTCATTTAAAATAAAAGCTTTTGTCTGCTTCGGTGAATTGAACGACAATAAATAACATGTATAGTAATTAGTTTGTATTTGTACTGAGTTTGTATTTCCTAAGACAGATGTTGAACATTTCGTCATTTTACTGTTTGGTTTACATTGAACTTAATATAAAGAGTTACGTTTACGTTTCTTAATTTGATATAATATTTCACACATTTTCGTTTACATACGTGTCATATAACTTAACATGTTTCTGGTTTATGTTCTCATTTGTCTTACGGTACTTATTTAAATGTACTAACTGTTGCACATATTATTAAATTAGTTGCAGTAATCGCTTTAGTATTCTAGTTTCTGACGTCATGACAAAGGGGGAGGTAAGTTATTTCCAATTTTAATTATACATTTTTATTTATAACTCATGTAGCATTTGTGTATTTAAAATTTATTTTAAATGTACCATTTTCTAAGTAATGTCGCGATTCTTTTTAATGTTCCTAATTGATAGATTAATGTAATGATGTATATAGATTAGAAACTTAAAATATCTTTTTTCGTTCGCTTTTAAAGTATTAACCTTAAATCAATTTCAGATTAACCTCAGTATTACGCTTTGTGTAAATGCTAATATGTTGTTAATTATATTTTCAGCTTTTAATACAAACGCAATCGTATACGATAATACGCCATGGAGACCTGGCAGAGATGTAGAAGATAGGGCAACTCTTGAAGAAGATGAAAGGAAACTGAAAAACC
>DWFY01000330.1:0-10492 GCA_018246875.1 Creonpyge creon creon | reverse complement strand
GTAGCGGCCGGTCCATGAAATCGAATTGGCCCAAAGTCAGTGACAGAAATAAATACGTTTACATGCGTCGCCCGCTAAAATTACTAACTGCATTTATGCATATTTTAGTGTTACCGGACGATCGTCCCTTTGCCATCGTATTATAGATTAAATTTACATTATGTGCATGTATTACTATATTTACTGCCTCGTTGGTCGTGTTGATTGCAAGCGCGACTGCCGATCGAGAGGTCCTGTGTTAAAATCCCGGGTCGGGTACTATTAAATATTTTAGTAGTGGCTCGGAGTCTGAATTTGTGCCCGGCGTATGGCAATAGACTTTTGACCTATTCCATAATGGGACGTAAACGTAACTGGTTAAACATGGAAGTGTATTACAGTCCTCTGCCTACCTCTTCGGGGATTATAGGCGTGGTGAAATTACGTTTTTTTTATGTGTATCTAATTTATTTGATTGTAAAGTTTCCTTTAATTACACATATACGAAAAACAATACGTTTTGGCCTTTGTAAATTAATATACAACCAATGTTTCATTATTTCTTTACCTACATTATTATTTTGCGTTCACAATTTTGGATCCAATAGTGGATATTATTCACATATATACAGACATTTTATTTTCCGCATTGATGTTTAAAATCGTGTTCATTAAAATCGCAATACATAACCTAGCAAATAATATATCAATATATGGATGTATATCAAACTTGTTATTGGAGCCTAAAACGATCAAACCGACAGCTGAATTATAATCCTAGACTTTTCATCGATTCTGCAATATTTTTGTGAACCTAAAAGGGAAGGTTGTTGCCCTTTGCTTTATGGGACCTTTTCTATTTAAGAGTGCGCGAACTGAACTTAGTCGATTGAACTACATAGCGAGAATGGGTCTATCATGCTTATAGTACTTCGCAAAGTATCTTTTGCTTTGGTAAGGACGATAAATTATGGAGTGATGGATGGCACTTCGTAATTTATCGTCTGCCGTCGATGTAATAATAACCGAGACATTAGTATAGGGGTTTTAGTTCTTTTGCCTATGCTTAACAAAATTGAATAATTAGCGGACACATATTTAAACCGCATTGTGACTGATATATACTGACTAGCTATATTGGAAATTGGATTTAATAGCGCAATAAATATACTTACAGAATGTACTTACAATATTCTAGCACGCACTGTACTATTATTGTTATTATATCGACACGCCCGATCCCTTATGGTGTAGGCAATGAGCACCAAATATCTCTGGCGTCCTACTTTCACAATAATTAATTTTGCGATACGATATGTACGGAAAAGAAAAGTTTCGTTACTTAGTTATATGAAATGAATTCGTTCTAATAGGTACGTATTTTTGTGTTCCAATTCATACATTTGTTACAGGTTTGCATAACATCCCGAAACTGGCACGTGATTTACAAGTTGGGAGCGGTGACACACACGAATGGGTGCGCAGGCGCAGCAAATAGAGCCCAGATCCTGTGCTCTGTGTGAACGAGCCGCGCCCGTCGTCACACACTATCGGCCGTTTTGCTCTTATTTTATATATGTACGTATTGTATACCTTCTCTGTGTATTTATTGGAGTGTGGCTTTTCACCAAACAGGAAAAAAGGGGGGAAATGACCGCTTTTATAGTATGTTGTAATATGCCGCTGTTAGAGTAGTTATCCGAATGGATAATAAGTTTATGTGTGCTCCATGGTGAACCTAATAAAATAGCGTTTTTATGTTCGACCACTGAGTACTCTCTCCGCATAATGCACTCCGCATCGAATATATTTATGAGCGTCACATTTCTAATCTTGTGCACTAAATTTGAATGTTTCACGTAACTATATTTGCTACTATAATTTCCGCACTAAAAAGTATTTTAAAGCCTTTGTTGCTTTTTAACATAAATAACAATTCCAAAGAGTTACAGTAGTAACAAACCTTTTTCATTATTATCACGTCAACACATATACATAAATTATAAGTAGTACAAATTACTTCCCCGTTATATGAGTACGTGCACAGGTACGGCTAGCCAGCCTTGTTATTTAAAAGACTATTGACATTAATTGGACGAATAGAATTAACTTCGCATTAATCAAATGGATCGTATAGTAATCGTGTCACTGTAAAGTTTTCTTACGTTATATAAATTAAATATCGTTAACTATGCACATGAGCCTCCTGTATATTTATAAGATGCCATGTCACGGAACTAAATGATAATTATCAACGAATGATTCACTCAAACATTTTGCAGTATGTACTAAATAAATGATTTATTATTTGAGCGAGCTCACGTAGGGATAATGCCACCTAAATATCTCAGAGCAATTTAAGGTAATCCGAATGAGACACCCAAATCTTACAAAGACGGATTACCGATTTAATGGTGGGTGTTTGGAAATTGCATTTACGACCACAAACAATACTGGCACGGTCAACGTTAAAGATACATGTGTTACATTAAAAGCGATAAGCCTTATAATTTATTTTCTTTACGAAACCGTTGATATTCGTGTTTCGTAACATTTCGTTGAAAATTGCCAAGCAGTTGTTTTATGACGTAATGTGGGCAGCGGCCGCTGGAATGAATGGGAGTTGAATCATTACTGCAATTAGGCTAATTTAGCTAACGGTTAAACCACGTGCATATGTTCCAGTACAGTGCAGTACTTTTAATTCCCTTGTAGTTTCACTAAACGGAAACAACACTCCAAATAGCAGTTACGTTTTAAACTGTATTGTACCGAGTTGGCAGAAGAACACAAATTTGCATAAAGTTAAGTCTCGCGCTACATAGCAACGACATTGCTTAGCGATTCTCTTCTGTTTAAGAAGATTCTTCTGCTACTTAATTATGAAGTTGAAACGTCTTACAATATGTACAACTTAGCTGTTCAAGTTATACAAAAGTTGCTGTATTGTATCTTAGAAAATGTTGAATATACAAATCAAAGAAACTAGCAGTTCTCGATTACTTGCCCCGAGTTACTTTATGTGGATTTCTTTTGTTAACTCTCATTTATTCGATTGCGTTTAATTGATATTAAACTACCGACGAAAGCAATGAAAGCCTTCTAGAGTTTCGAGTCATTGTTACACGGACCTATAATAAACATTATTCATGTAATTTAATGTACGGCTCAGGGTCATTTTATAGCCAAAAGTTCCTTTGAATTAATGTCTTTACAAAGTACAGGTTTATGTCGCTGTGAGAACTTTGTTATAAAACAGACCAGTTGCATAAAAATAAATATGAAATTTTTTTAGAAACTTGTTAAATAAAAAAATTTAATCTTTGTCACAAATAATGACATTGACACAAATAATATCTTTTTAACCGTTGTTTGCTGAAGAAGCCTCCATGTAACTTGATTTCATTATATCGCAGAGAGTAAAGTACGAGCTAACGTAATTAAGTAGCAGGATGTGCACACACGTATCTAATTATGGTGTGCTGCAGGGAAATGTATTAAGTCTGATGGTGTTGTATGACGAGAACAGTAAATATTGGTACGACGTACGAAGGAGTCACAATCTACAAATTCATTGCTTGCTGCATGAAATATTGTGACTGGGTTCGTGTCGCAAGAAACAAGTGAATGTTTGTTTTTGTAAACATTTTTATATTTCACCCAATGCATAATGTGTTAGATATTTTTCGTCTGCTTATGTTTATAAAATTATAGCTTGACTTAATAACATGTTTTCAATTTCCCATTTAGTGCTTTGTCAACGAGTTGGTACCAACTCGGTCTGAGTATTTACACGCTGTTTTAAATGACTCCGTCATTATGCGTGATTATGCTGCGTGCTTGCTCTTAACAACGGATCCTGCAACCGTCCGTGTGTCTCAGACGTGTACTACAGCAAGTTAGGACGAATAAAGTCAAACATTGCGCATTGTTATTGGAACAATTTCAAAGGTAAGGCTTTGATTATTTGGATAGACGGCAAACAATCCCATATATTCTTTATCCTATAAATTCTAATCCCATATCGATATTGACTGTCTAGACTTATATATTTGAGTTGGAATGTTGCTATCCTCGAATAGACGTAGAATGTTCATCGTTATGGACTGCTGCTTTTTACAATATTACTAAATTGTCAACCTGTCTACCAAAAAATTTAAAACTTCTAAAACATGATCCATCGCTTAAGGCCTTACAAAACATATACCGACCCATATGCGGTTCATGACTTGAAACTATATTAGGTAGGTATTTTTACAGAAAAAATTACTTTCTAAAGGGTCATCAGCATCACCGTCCGTAACTCTTTTATTATTTCTCTTTTTGACACTCGCTTCTTTTTAGAATGAGAAGAGGTATATTTTAGAATTATAAATTAAAAAATATATGCAATAACTACAAATGAGTCATACAGTTACAACAAGAAGTAGATGTGTTCCTTAAAAGGCGATACATAAGCACGTATACCCAATATGTACACTAATGTTGATTTACGGCAAGGAGTTACGAGATATAAATTGATTTGACAATTATAGGCTTCGGTTCGAGCGATGTAGAGATCTCAGAAAAAATCATTAAATCAACGCAACGCTGTTTAAGAACGTGTCTTTGAATGTATGCTGATTTTTATGTCGTGGCTGGCTGCTATTAGATAGCTCTTTTTGTAAAAAAAATGTAATAAGTAAAATGTTTTTGATTTTTATTTGCTGTCTTTTTGAAAATTCTTCAACACGGCTAATTAAACTTGTGTATAGCCGAAAAATTGTACAGGTATACATAAGCTTCTAAATATATCCGAAATGGTCCCGTATTAAATTTTTAAATGATCGTGGGTACTATTGAACAGTTTCCTGGTATCCATAATAATCGTATCCATAATTGACTATGGAAGAGTATCGGCTTCAAGGCAACACTTGAATGTTACCATTTTTAAACTTAGATACAACATTTCCTAATTACATAACATTGGTGTTTTGTTTAATCCTAATGATATGTAGGGCATCATTATCGTCATCATTGTCGTCACCATCATCTTCATACTTGTTATCGTCCCACTGTTGGACATAGTTCTGCTCTCAGAATGAAAACACTTAAGGCTATCGTCTGATGAATTTTGCGCGACTACGGAAACTCATTGACTGCCTCGTTGGTCGTGTTGGTTGCAAGCGCGACTGCCGATCGAGAGGTCCTGGGCTTAAATCCCGGGTCGGGTACTATGGGATTTTTCTAACTTACATTTTCTAGTAGAAATTTCTAGTAGTGGCTCGGAGTCTGATTTGTGCCGGGTGTACGGCAATAGACTTACCACCTATTACATAATAAGATGTAAACATAACTGGTGAAACGCGGGAGTATACTACATGTTATGTACGAAAAATCATTCCAAAGGAATCTCTCGCCAGTGTCTAATGAACATCTGTTCAAGATTAAGTTCACGATCGTATCTTATCTTGCCTTATGCGATAACTAGTAGTTATCAGCCGCTTCGCTCCCGTTCCGTGGAAATGACATTTTCCTACCCTAAAAAGTGTTCTATGAATTCACCCTCTCAATTAATTATTATTATAAAAAAACTTTGCAAACACCGTTACTATAAGTGATAAGTAACTTAAAAATTGAGGCAATAATTTCGAAATCATTCTTTTAATCTGTTCCTTGTAGGTATGTTACGTAGCAATTACTATTTTCGAAAAGAAGCTTCCCGTACAGATTGTGTTTTCGTTTCTATTTTATTTTCAGTACATGCTGTAAATACTCGTAATATTTCAACCATTACTTCTTATTTTCTGAGATTTATCGAGCTAAATGTAACAAAAACATTAGACTCAAGTCTAATATACCACAAATTCAAGGTTGAATTAATATTTCTTATATGTATTTTTTATAATCTAGAACTGATATGCTTAACAGACATTCGTAAATAAATAATTAATTTACGTACTGAAACTTACAGCTATGTCGTATTGCAGTCTTATACAAAAAAACGTAACATCATGCCTTTAATTCCCGAAGAGGTAGGCCGAGGAGTATGTATAGCTACAAAATTTCATCTTTCACACTATTACACAAACACACACTCATACTTAGTTACACATACTTACGCGTTCTTAATATAATTTATAAATGCGAATGTAACTTTACTTGTGTCTGTTAGGATTCCGTGTCTAACTTTAGATATCAAAATCGAATTTAAAAAAATCACCTGAGACACTTTCAACCTTAAAATACTTTAAGCTATAAACCTACTAGCTATTTGTTTATACGTCTACAAAAATATATAGATATGTTTTTAAATAAATATTATTATCACCGTTTTAATTCTAGGAGAACAAAGCCGCGAGATAAAGCTAGTATTACATATTATGTACATATGTATATATTCTAGTTATGGATACATAATATAATAAATTGACTAAACTACTTAACATATTGTGCAAAATAGGTTAGATATGTGAACATAGGCCAGTGTTATATTATTAGTTTACGGTCGACTAACAAAGAACCTTGTCGAAGGCAATCTAGCTAGTTGGAATGCTAATTATACGTTTAGTTCAGTTAGATGCCAGGGCGTCTAATTAACATGGAAGCATTATTGAAAGCGACAATAGTACTCTTTCATAATACCTCTAAGTACCCATTACGCACGGCTTAACATAAGCAATTTTTTTCGTACATTACTACGACCGTGCAACGACGTTTACTGAGTCGCGGTTTCAAAGATTCATATGAACTGAAAGAAATAAAAACGTTCGCTTTAATGTTTACTTATTAAAAACTGGAGTAATCTGCGCAAGCGGTGATAAAACGTTTAATGTAGGAGTGTATACATATATCACTGGTATAAATGACAGGTAAGTGCAGAAGTCAGGGCCGCGTTGGGTGACGCCTACGAATCCCTGACCTAAATGTATCATGACCATCTTCACCCACGGACCGCACATTTCACTAATAAAACCACCAACAATAATAACGTTACCTAATCCGATACTTCGGGGACCCTATATACGAATTTTAAATGTGTGTCCACTTTGGAAACGTCACCTTTTATGAAAATAGGTAACGGTGTAACTCGCTGTAAAATATCTGCTCCATTTAAATTTAAATGAATATATTTTCGTCATTTAACTTCTTTTGTTTCACGAATTCGTTTCTAAAACAGTGTAAACAAAAGACATCGAAAAACAAAAGAGCGAGCTTGATCATTATTGTTGTTGAAACATTACAGCAAAGTGCGTTTCAATTTTCAAAAAACAATCTTAACTCGAGATCGTGATCGTAAAAATGAAGTTTATGTGAATGAACATAACATGACATCACGCCTGTATTTCTCTAAAGAGGTAGGCAGAGTGTAGTAAACTCCCGCCTTTCACCATTTACGTCACACGTCTCAAAATGGAATGGTTGGTAAGTGGCTATAAAAGGGCAATAAATTAGTATAAGAGAATAACTTCACAAAGGGCTCCCGTTTCATTAAAGTCAATGGACGTTATCGTTAGAGATAGCGATGTGGCGATCGTGGCATGCGGTGCTTCTAATTAGTAAATTACCCATCCATTTTAAATTGGCCACAATAAAGGATTGACTTTGTCATCCATTGAATTTCCAAGCGAACACTATAGTTAGAAACATTACATACTGTGTATAAAGTAACATCACGCCAGTAATCCCCGAAGAGGTAGGCAGATAAGTGTAGTAGTAGTGCTTCCATGGTTTACCAGTTAGGTTTACGTCCCACCACTTCTCGCTCAACATTCGTGCTTGCAATCACACGATCAACTAGGCAGTCATATGTATTGTACGTAATATACTTTCTAAAATTTTGATTAGGTATAATATTTTTAAGCCCTCTGTGTGCCATTTTGATTTAGCGAGGTCTGTTGTATTTCTAACGCTAATCATATTTGACATGTTGTAGATTCTTGGTTTGACGTAAACAGTTTTGCGCCTATATTCATAATTATATATATATATATATATATTCATAATTATGTAGTCAATTAGATTTCCTATTGGATGCTATCTTAATAGTCTCATATACTGAAGATTTTATACGCAATTCTTCTCAAAATTTAATTTAATACTTAGAGCTATATAGTTTACATAGACTGGTAAGACCATTAAGTTAAATGTCAAGATAATTTACAACTATTAATCATCGAAAGTTAGAAAACATCACTTTCTGATGGCCGTCATATTACCACTAAACGCAACACAAAAATTAAAATAAAATAATCTGGGAAATACATCCGTTCCAAATTCATTATTTTCAGCTAACTTTCAATAATATCAAATTAAAAAATGCATAAAATTTTGCTGCTGTGCCAGCAGTTTAGGAATTTTGAAATCGCTGCAATACTTAGCTAGTCGTAATAAACTTCTTATAAACGCAACATACGCGCAGAAGCCTTATGAGAAAGCAATCAAGTGAATCATAAAAACAAAATTAACTATCTAGAGAGGAAATTGTAATATCGAATATTATTTGCTAATCCGTTAAAGCAATTACTTTGATCTAAAACCCGCACAAATCGCCTTTTTATAGCTGCACTATCCAAGATATCCATTACGTTCCTACGTAATAAAGACAAAAGTCATTATCTCAATTAAAAGGTTATTTAGCTTATATAGCAAAGAAAAGCGACACTTATGATGACAAAAATGTTTAATTATTGTAAGAAAACGTAACATCACGCCTGTAATCCCCGAAGAGGTAGGCAGAGGAGTGTAGTACATTACCTTGTTTCGCCAGTTACGTTTATGTCCCACCATGGAATAGGTGGTGAGTTTATTTCCATACACCGGGCACAAATCCATTAATAACTATAAACAATAAATATTTATTAATCTGCTGTTACCTACTGTTATTTATGTTAAATTTGATTTGTTGTATTTAGCAAAATATGCGAAAATAACGTTGTGAACGAAATTCTTAATCTTACGAGTAAGTACACATTTTAATTAACTTTTTCGTTTTCAGTATTCACAACAAACAGTTCACGCACAATCGGTGTTGAGAACAAGTTTGCAGGAAAGCGGTCCGTAGTTGTAGGATTATCTCGTTAAATATAACATTATTTTGTATCCTTAAAAAATTATAAATTCATGTCGAGTATCCTTTTCGAAAGTTTATAAACCGTATCCCCATTTATATTTAACGTGTGTTTATAACGCTTAGTGTTTATTTTATAGATCACGTCATCGTCAGTACCTCATTCACTGACTTTCACCCTCTAGTCTGACTGACTTTTGACTGGCTTTATAAAGGATGGTCATGACGCTATGCATTCACCACCGTGGGAGACTAATCTTACATCGTCATTAAACATGACTAACGCGTTGCCAATCTTGATGACCAATCGTTGCACACATTGCCACGAAACTATCTGACTAGCTCATTAATAACGATAAGCCGCAAAATAAGATGTCCTTATACTATTCACAAACTCTCACACACGGGTTTACCCCCAATGATGCTTCATAACAGCGTCGTAAGCTTGGAGGCATGATTAATAAGGTTTTTCTAAACACCATCATCTTAATATGTTCCGCAACACAACACAAACTAAATGTAATAGAAATGACAGCAGATAACAGTAAATTGGAAAGTGGTTAATTTTTATAGTTATAGTTATTTCTGATATAAAACCGTAGTATTATATTTATTACAATTCTGCAAAATTACATTTTATTACTCGATTAAATGTTCCTTTAATAAAAAATCAATAATTCCCAGCCTGGGACGGATTGTTAAATTTAAAAATATTAGAGTAAACGGAGAGTTGTGGAAAGTACACAAAACATTGTAAACACTTAATTAAGAACAAGGTGAAATTGAGCTGTGCCTCTGATTCATCAATTGGAAATAATTTACAAGACTAAAGTAAATAAATGGTTTTGTATCATCACTGTTGAATACTCCGTAATTAACGAATGGTTTTTGGATTGAGTAGGACCAGCAGCTACTGATGTTAGAAATGTTTCGATCTGTAATGTTTAAAATATATATGTTTTATATATTTCATCATCATCATCATCATCATGATCATCATCATCGGCCTGTGTAAGTCCACTGCTGGACATAAGCCTTCTCTGAGGGGTATTCGCCTATAATCCGCAGGCTCGGCAGGCGTGATGGGGACCGCAGAGCACGGCTATTATATTATATACATATTTCTTTCTATCCTTTAAAGTTTTTTCTCTTCTATTTAAGAAAATACCATTTCAAATAATACTATTTATTTTAATTGTACGCATTCATGAAGGAGTCATTAAAGATTAAGGCTATCTTCTCTTTCCTGAGAATCGCGGCAGGTTCGTAAAGGTAGCTAAACTAACTACGTTGAAGAATAAGCAAGCAAAGTGTAACCGATTTATATATCCTACTTTCTCTTTATCAAATGATAATGATAATTAAATTAATTACTTTAAAATGTTTTTAACGTAACATCACGCCTGTAATCCCCGAAGAGGTAGGCAGAGGAGTGTATTACACTCCCACGTTTCACCAGTTACG
>DWFY01000329.1:0-10501 GCA_018246875.1 Creonpyge creon creon | reverse complement strand
TTGCGAGGTGAAATAATTTTGATGCGCTCGCAATACCAGTCCACTCTCGGATGTTACTGAGCCAGGATTTCCTCCTTCGTCCAACTTTTCTTTTGCCAGCGACCTTGCCCATCAAAATTATTTGCAAAAGCTGATATCTATCGTGCCTGAGCACGTGACCGAGATACGCACTTTTTCGCTTCTTTATGATAGGCAAGAGTTCCCGTTTCTGTTGAACTCGCCGCAAAACTTCCTTATTGGTGACCTTCTGCATCCAACTTATCTTTAACATACGTCTATATGCCCACATTTCAAAAGCTTCAATACGTTTCCCGATATCTTTTTTTACTGTCCATGACTCGCATCCGTATTGAATTATAGGCCATATGTAGCAATGTAAGAGACGAGTACGCAATCCGATTTTAATATTTCGGCTGCATAGAACAGTCTTCATAGAATTAAAGGCACTACGGGCGATCTCAATTCGGGTCTTTATTTCGAGATTTGTATCCCAGTCTTCGTTCAGCCACGTACCTAAATATTTATAATTCCGCACTCGTTCGATTGTTTGTCCTGATAATGAAATATTTGGGCCAACGTCGAGGTTTCTTGATATGAACATGAGTTTAGTTTTTTTTACATTCATGTTGAGTCCGGCTCTCAAACTACACTCATTGACTCGATCGATAATAATCTGCAATTCACCTGTCGTGGACGCTATAAGGACTGTGTCGTCTGCGTATCTAATGTTGTTAATGATACGCCCATTAATTTTGACTCCACAGTCTAGGTCCTCCAAAGCCTCAGTTATTATCGACTCAGAGTAAAGATTGAAGAGGATGGGTGAGAGAATACAACCTTGTCGAACTCCTCTCTTAATTTCAATATCGTCAGTGCACTCTCCATCAACTCGAACAGTCGCTCGTTGGTTCCAATACAGGTTCTGGATAATTCGGATGTCTTTTCCATCTAATCCTATTTCGCCAAGAAGATGGATAAGGCGGTCATGCAATACACGGTCAAATGCTTTTTCGTAATCTATGAAGCATAGATAAACGTCTTGTTGCATGTCCCTGCATTTTTGAACCAAGACCTGTACTGCAAACAGCGCCTCTCTTGTTCCAAAACCAGACCGAAATCCAAATTGGGTCTCACTTAACTGCTCATCACATTTCTTTCTGATTCGCTCGTGTATTATGGCGAGGAAAAGCTTTAGAACTTGGCTCATCAAACTTATCTTCCGATAATCCTCACACTTCTTGGCATTTTTCTTCTTTGGGATGGTCACAAACGTTGATGTTAGCCAATCTCCAGGTATTCGACCCGAATCATATATGCGGTTGAAAAGATGTACGATCACGTTAATGTGTTCTTTCGTCAAGAGTTTGAGAACTTCAACATGGACTCCGTCCGGCCCAGGAGACTTCCCAGTTTTAGCTCGTTCTAATGCCTTCCAAACTTCGTTTTTTAGTATTGAAGGCCCGTCTGCATTATAATTTCTATAAATATCAGTTGGTGTGCGGGAATCATCAGCAAACATATTCTTCGTGTATTGTTCCCATTTTGCCTTACTGCTCGCAAGATCGATAATCGGAAAGTCATTGTCGTCTATCAAACAATACGAAGGTGTTCTGTAACCTATCATTGCTTTTATTTCCCTGTGCAGATTAAACGAATCGTGCATGGCATGAAGACTTTCTACATACTCACATTTACGCCTATACCATGAGTCCCGGGCGAATCGTACTTCTTTTCGAATTATTCTGTCTAAGGACAGATATTTCGACAGGTTTGTGTGTTTGTATGAACGCCGTTCTTCCATAAGTTGATAAATTTTATCAGTCATC
Organism: Creonpyge creon creon; assembly: GCA_018246875.1. Classification (NCBI taxonomy): domain Eukaryota; kingdom Metazoa; phylum Arthropoda; class Insecta; order Lepidoptera; family Hesperiidae; genus Creonpyge; species Creonpyge creon. The sequence goes on along the minus strand of DWFY01000329.1, from coordinate 8,675 downwards.
CATACTTGCTTCGGTATCCAATTGCTCGGTTTTAGGTGTTTTACATTTATGTCCTGTACTTGTGTCTTGAGATGGTTCCATGTCTCCTCTATGGAGTGGAACTGTTCCTGTGTCTTATTCATAGCCCAGTCGTTAATATCGTTGGACACCTTGGATCTAATATTCAAGTCAAGTAATTTTTTGATATCCACTTTTGGCTGACATTTTTTCTTTATCTTCTTGAGAGTACAAGCCACCACAGCCACGACCGGATTATGGTCGGATCTTATGTCTGTTCCCGGATAGGTTTTTACGCTTTTGACACTATTCTTGAATCGGCTGTTTATCATAAAGTAATCTATTTGATTTCGTACTATGTTGTTAGTGGTATTCCTTGGTGAAGTCCAGGTGTATAATCTTCTATGTGGTAGTTTGAAGAAGGTGTTCATAATTGTAAGGTCTTTATCTTGACAGAACTGCACCAGAATATCTCCTCTGTCGTTACGTTCTCCCAATCCAAATTTACCTACCACTCCTTGTACTTCTCTTTCTCCGACTTTGGCATTCATGTCGCCCATTACTATGTTTATTTCATGGCTTTTTATAATATTAAATAGGTCTTCAACTTCTCTATAAAAATTTTCAACATCTTGATCAGATCCATCTGAAGTGGGAGCATATAGCTGTAATATATTAATATTCCTTGGTTTAGCCTCTAACTGCACTATCATTACCCGATTGGATTTGGGAATAAAGTTCATTGACGTGCCCACGGTGCTTATATTAACAATTACTCCGTCACCGTACTTGTTTGAGGACTCATCGGAGCCTGAATAATACATCGTATGTTGTTCATCGATTCTGTAACTACCATTTCCTTTCCAACGCACATCGCTTAAACCTAACACATCCATCTTAAGTCGGTTCATTTCCTTTACTACATTAAAGATCTTTTCTGCATTCTTTAAACTTCTTACGTTCCATGTTCCTATTCTAAGTTTCCGCCCGGAGATTCTTCGCACCCCTGTCCCAGTAAAGGGACGCCGGGCACTCGGGGCCTTGGCTTTGTTGGACTTTTCCATGCTAATCTACAAGGGATAATAGTAGCAGTGGTTTCCCGTTGCCTTCTGCCCCAGGCCTTTTAGGAGATATTTAAACTCCAAGGTTGCTGATACCTCTATGAACGGATGCCCGTTCAGGGGATGGATATACCGCCATCGATTCGGTCGCCAGAGCCTCGTTAGTTTACAGCAGGGAGCACCACGACATTTTTTTAAAATGTCGACGTTGACTATTCGAATTTCCAACGCGTGCAGGTGAGGTTGACAATAGGGTTGGTTGGGTTGTTCTTTCCTCCCCTTACTCCCTTAAACTCTTTTAATATAAAGTTAATAAAATTTTAAGAAACAACGATTTCTCACACAATCGACCATATTTACAAACAGTGAAACGACTAAACTAATACATTTGGTAGGAAAACGACGTAGGAACAATTCACACTACTTGTAAAGCAGCTTTTTTCAATATTTTGAATTAAGTGTCATGGTTCCAAACAGGTTCGCATTTCTTTAGGGAGCGTTAAAGTTCGTTGCTCCGTTAACACCCAGTTTAATTCAATGTAGTTGTATGGTTGGCGTTTATAAGACTTGTTCAAATTTTTATGCTAAATATTTTTCATTACATTTACGTATTACTACTTTACCCACACCATTCCAAAAAAATCAAATTAATAAGTCATAGCTTACATTTCAATTTTAATAAACGATAGCGGTTACATAGCTGCTATAAAATACATGGAAATAGTATGCATATTGAATGCACAATGATATCATACTATCCTAACTTTGTCATTAGAAAGGGGCGACACAAACTAATTTCAACGTGACACTAACAATTCAGATGGAATTTCATTATCAAATACAGATATTTAACATATGTTTGAAAATGTTACGTATTTAGCTGGAATAGCATTTGTTCTTGAAAGTAGATGTATAATATGATAAATAATTTGAAAATGGCATGGATAGGATTAATAAATATAGGAGAACTAGATAACACAATTAGAGTATAGGTTGTGGGTCGTATATAATTGTAAATGTATGTATTCCATATTGGGACGTAAACGTAACTGGTGAAATGTGGGAGTGTCCTACATTCCTCTGCCTACCTCTTACAGGCGTGATGTTAGGTTTTTTATTATAAAAATATTTCGAGTATGCTTTTCATATCTTCAGTTCCGATTTTGTTCACTAGTTTCTTCAGTATTCTTACGTGATAATTCCATTAAGGTTTAAAGGTTGATTGTGAAATGTAACTTCACCTAATGTTTTGTTAACACCGTTGGATAATTAATGTGTTAATGTTATTGATACATACTCTATTCCCTTGTGTCAACGTCAAAATGGCGTCCGACGTGGGTGGTATAGCCTCCAAGCTTTGTAGCTTCAGTACTCGTATATCAACGCGCTCTTTGTGCCAATATTCTAAATTTAGCTCTGTTTTCAGATTTTTATGATTTATTTGTCGCTGATGTCCAGCTATGGCCACGGGCACTACATCAACACCACTCGAAACAGCACAGCACCGAAGGACATGTTAGTATTAAATACATAATTTATTCTTAATTAAAGATCGGAACAATGATCTACGTGGCCTACATTTTTACATTTAATGCAATAGTTTACAATTTTTACATTTAATGCAAACTTTTACAAAATAATGTTCACTCATTAACAATTTCCTTTATAATGTATTCCTCCATTTTCAATAACATTTTTGTTTATTTTTGTAGTAATCCGTAGTTAAGGGTGTTGGTTAGCGACATAATACAGTATTTATAATTGTCATTTAATTGTAATATTTGTTGTTTACTGTTTGTTAACGCAAATAAATTAAAAAAAAAACTTATTACTGTATACGTCATAATTTAAGTATAAATTTTTTATGACCATTATTTTGAACTTCAATAAAAATCAGAATTTTTTTTATGTAACGAGGACAGCAAAAGCACGATAATTAGTAACATTTGTCCAGTGAGTGCCTGTAACGAGTGCCATCAGTATTATTCAAAATATGTCCTTATTAAAGTGGGATGAACACGCTTTGCTAATCTTTAAGACGCAACAATACTACCCCTCATAAGGAACTACTTTAAGGAGTTTTATGCACTTTTTGTCATTTTAATTTTAATTATACTGTAATATAAGACAATATAACGTCTGTATTTCCCCGAAGGGGTAGGCAGAAGAATGTATTACTCTCTTTTTTGATCAGTTATGCTGTACGTCCCTTGCAATAGAGGGTGAGCCTACTGACATACAAAATTATCACCTAGTCTTTATTATCCGGCTGCAATTCTTTCTACGTCCCAGTACTGGGCAACGTCTGTTCCACAACCACAAATATTTCTTTCATATAGTGCGAAATAAAACTAAATACTTTTGAGCGTTTAATGAGTACATATAATCGAGTAAATCAATAAAGTGTAGGCAGTACCTGAAATCAATACTACGGACATATGAAAACATAATTATCCGATTTTTTTCACTGGTATTCTTAGTGGAATAATGTGTGAAATCATTAAAATAAAATTAATGTCTACAGGTACGTGGTTCGAGCCACGGTGTACGAAGTGGGGATACTCACGCACAAGATGACATGCACCGGCCAGCGGTCCTCGTAAGCACTCATTTTATCCATCTTTTCTTGGATGTAATCAGCAAAAAACATAATAACAGAACTTTTATGCAGAATGACGTGAATGCGCGCTATTTCAGCTAGCGCGATACACACCGTACAGCCCAGAGAACCGATGCTATAGCCGAAGGACGAACGACTGGCTGCGCTGTCGGCGCAAGCTTTATATGCCGTGGGTTATTCTACAAATCTAGTATGATATTATTAAAGCGCTCGCTGCCCTTTAAATGCACTTAGGCCCTCCAAACCGCAATAAAGTAATGGAAGAAGGAATGGAAAATTTTACGTGAATAGTTTTTATAAAGGAAAATGTAGATTTAATTCAATACTACTATTTAATGAATAGTAAATGTAGTGGTTACATTTACTACATCAGAGGAGTCCATAATATCTGGCTGCAACTATTTTTATATCTCAGAGCTGGGCATTAGCGACCAATGCCTTATGTAGACTAAATTATTACAGGTTAAAATGAAACTGAAATGCTGAGGCGGCACAAATTTCAACATACGTTTATAATTGACAAAAGCTGAACGCGGTCAGATATTTGACTAATGACCGTTTCCAATAAATGATAACCATTATTTCGATGGTTTACATTTAACATTGAGTTCAACGTCAAGCAATTTATCGTTGTACAACATTCGTTAAGTCTCGTCGCAGATATTAGGCGCGGCTTAAAACATTCTCGGCCTCTCAATCTCAAACGCCTTAGTACTCACGATGTGCCTCCACGACGGCCGATCCGTTGCCAGCGTCTCCCACTATAAAGAGTCTACGTCACGTCGCTTCATGAAACGCTTCAGCACATCTTTATACCGCAGTAATTGGCTGCCTTGCTTCCGCTTACAATCTTGCAGTTCTCTGTAAAAGGTGCGCTTCGCGACTCTGTGATCGGACATTCGGGACGCGTGGCCGGCCCACCGCACCTGTCTTCGCATTACATATCCTTCAATTCCACCGACATTGATTTCACCCAAGCTGTGACAATACCATCCAAAAGGCTTCTCTAGGCACGCTGCCGAAAGCCTTTTCAAGGTCAACAAAACATAGCTACAGAGGCTGACCTTGCTCTCGACTTTTCTCTTATAACTGACGAATAGAGAAAATAGCCTCTCACGTGCCTCGGTTTAGTGGGAAGCCGAATTGGGTTTCGGGCAATGTCTTTAGACAAGGGCTTCAAGCGGTTAAGTAAAACTCGGATAAAGATTTTTCCCAGAGAAGTCAGCAAAGAGATACCCCTATAGGAGTTGTAGTCAGATCTATCGCCTTTGTTCTTGTAGAGACTCGAAAGCAACGCACGAGACTCGAAAGTTATCTGGTATATGGTCCTCCTTCCACATTTGAACAAAAAGCTTCCAGGTGATTTCATGTAACTCCCGGCCCCCATACTTCACTAGTTCTTAAGGTATATTATCAATGCCGACGGCTTTTTTGTTCTGCTGTTGTTGAACGGCAATAACAATCTCGTACAGAGACAATAGATCATCTAGCTTGCTGACTTTGGAAACTGATGCGACCGAGCTGATATGTGTTATGTCCTCAGCTCGATCGACATTGAGCAAGGTGTAAAATGGTCTTTACATGTATTGAGTACATCGTATTTGTTGGTAAGCAGCTGGGTGCCATCGAGCGATCTCATGGGCACCCTAGTACAATTCACAGTACCAAAAAGTTCGCGGACCTCATCATAAAATACTCCCAACTGTTTAGTAACAGCGAGCCCCTGCATGCGCTCGGCTTTATCTCGCCACCACTTGTCTTTTATTTCTTGCACATACCTCTGGTGGTGATGGTGGACTGGTGGTTATGGTGGACTGGTAGTCTGGTGGTTACTACGATGCTGACGTAAAAGAGACTAATGTTTTTTAATGGTTTCAGACAAAATTTATTCGCTGTCGTCGAACCAATCCTCGTGTCTGTTTTGGTTTGATACCCAACGTCTTCGAGGCGGCGGCGACTATATTTAACGAGAGCGTTTGCTAGTTAGCCACTACATTCCGATTACCAACGTCCATTGTATTTTTGCACCACTAATAGTCTGTGCGTAGGTCTCACGCATCTCTAGACTCTATAGTTTTATGTCTACGCTTAGGTTTTACTTATTGTGATCTGCGAGGACATTGCAGAAGATCTGTCTATCTGCATGTCTTATAACTTGCCGGGAGTCTAAACATGGTGTTGGTAATAGCCAGCTCAAATTGAGCATACGGGGACAGAAGGCGTAGTTCGTTACTATTCATGTTCCTATTGTCGTCGTAAGAACCGGCAAGCACGGGAGGACACATAATGGGTCTCCCTGGTGCAGCGCTCGGAAGGACGCCGCGCTAGGATAAGCGCGCTAGGCTAATAGGCGAGGCAGGGTGGCTGAGGCGGGGGCGCAAATTCGTTTTCTTACATTAATTAAATCTTTGCTGCATGGTAACAATAATATATTTCTTGGAAATATAATAATATAAATCTCTCCATCTACAGCAAGAAGCGAGATCATCAGCAAGAATATTCACATTTATCGCTGGTGGGCTCCGCGTACAATTATTTTCAAGAATATTTTACAATGAATAAGAATATTAATTGCTTTAGTACGATTGCTCGGCAACGTTGTAATCTTTAATTAAATTCCTATTCTATAATGTTGAATTGATATCATACGGAATTTTTAATAAAATATTTTCCTGTTTTGAGAAATAACTGAAGTAGTCGTAAATGTCGGATACCAGTAATTGATTCGTAGGCGGATACTTCATCACGGCGCATATGTTTGCCGTGAAGCTCTCCTTAGTTTAAATTAAAAATTGATTGTTTGAACTTTGTAACTCGGTATTAACTTACTAACTCAGCACTCTTATTGAACTCTATAATAATAGACAATAAAGCAGTACTATCTTGATAACACTCCTCCCCTAAAAAGCATGGTGGTGTACTTCCATAGGGGGTTTTAATAATATAATAATCCCCGCGCTGGTCCTGCGGGATGAGGATTTCAACTTATTGCACCTCCTACGCGTGCACCACGGGCACGTGCGGTTGTCTTGGACTCCAAAGATAGAGCTTGGAAGCCTTACAACCAGACATATTATTATGATCTACCATATATTTGTTCTCACATAACAACGATGTTATTTACTTATATCTATTGATTATTTCGGTACACGTGTAGACGCCCCAATTACGGCGGCGTCGTCATGGCGATACACGTGGAAAACAGGTAGATTACACTAAAACGTACACAAGGCAGAGTTCATCAAATAACAGGCAAAGATAATATGCCATGAAATACAAATAATAGCGATTTACCTGTGGAAACTTTTATAGGATATTAATATCGTGGGTTTGATAGACGAGTTATTCTAGTTGCATTTATTCGTCTGTGAGCTACTGGTCAGGAACGACATGCGAATGTATCCCCCTCTCTTTCAGTAGACCTCATTTGTAATTGTATATCCCATCAGATCACATTTGGATTACACATTGTAGGTGGAAGTTGGACCAGCTTACCAGCTCCCTCTCCTTACGTTTACTCGAAGAAAGTGTGGAGTGCATGCTGCTTAGGCCACAGCAGATACTAAGGACTACTATACTCTTTAGAGAAACTTAATATTATGATGGAGAGGTATTCTTTGGGCTTTTACGTACCATATATAGCAGTATCCAATGCTTTCTTCCGACTTTATTTACAACATTTCATTTTGACATCTTTGTACAGTTCCGCTGCCGCTCATAATTCTCAGAAATTCTTGAATTGGACTATTTTTACATATTTCTTACTTTTGTAAATAAGAGTTACAATTTAAGATGATATTTCCACAAAAAAGTCGTCATAACAACGATCATTGTCTGGTCTGTTAACCGACACGACACGACACGGACACGACTACCTATATTTTTCTTATCCCTGTTCTGAATAAAATCATTGACCAAAGAAGCCTCAATGAATTTTTCTTAATAAGTAAGGAATATGCGACGTGTAAATAAATAAGCGATATCAGACAATCGTAGAAAGGGTTTATTAAAAATATGAAATTTCTGAAAATATGAAATATTGAATGTCTTGTCGATCTAGTGCTTGTAAGCGCGGCTGCTGATTAAGGGATCCTGGGTTCGATCTTCGAGTCGAGCAATAAGTATTATTTCGTTTTTCTAACTTAGCCTAGCACGGATTCTGGATTTTTGTACCATATACGACATTACTTTCATCCTACCTATTCTAAGAGACGTATAAAACAACTGATGAACCGTACAAGTACTACACTCCTCTATCTATCCTTTTGGGGAAATACAGGCATTATGTTTTGAAACTTCCATTATCCGTTTAGATAATGTATCAAACAGTACCTTGACTGACTCTTCATGTGCTTTGATCTCAGGTATATGTTATATTATAAACATATCTACACATTTTGACTAAATTTTTTTTTATCTCTCTGCCTACTAGGTAAAAGACCTGGTGTGATAATATATTAATAATGATATATATTGAGAAGGTTTTCTCTAATGCTCAAATGATTTAATTAGAAAGGCTTAGATGACTCAATTACCTTATAATTGATGTAGGTTTAGTCCTATACTTTGTAAATGGTTGGTCTGACTTGCGAGATAGTATAGTGTTTATCTCGATAAGTGACCATCAATATTATTCAATGCAAAATCAGGGATAATTTATTTGTAATTAAGTTTTCAACTCGTAATGAAGCACCACGAAGCAAGTGAAGTTCGAAGTATCTAAAAATATAGATCTAAATCTATTATCGCACCGAATGCTCCTACTACTCCTACTCCTTTATTTTGTATACTCGAAAAGGGCTTTTGACCGCGTTCCACCTAAAATCTTATAATTATTGCAAGTTCGCCTAATCGTGGAAATAGGATAAAACATTTAAGAAATAATTTGTGTTTAACACCAAATGTTGGGATTTATATTTATTAATTTTTCTTTATTTATTATATATCCTTTATTATTGTTAACAAAGGGGGGGACGTAATGCCAAGTGGTATTTTCT
>DWFY01000328.1:0-10503 GCA_018246875.1 Creonpyge creon creon | reverse complement strand
GTCCTTCTTCATGAGTTTCCTCGTTAGCAGAGAGGTCGCGGCGCTCTTGTTTTATTTCAGATACCTTTGAATAAATAATACTTCACATAGCTTTGAAATGCTTTCAATTATTTTCATATCTGGCTTCTTTATATCAGATCTTGTATGTATGTTTTCTTAGTTCTGAGATCTTGGTTTTAACCACGTTTTAAATCTGTGTCGTCTACATTCATGAAGCTAATCGTTCATAACATATTACGATTGCTGCTGAAATTACCATAGACTATATATTATGTATGTATAGGATTAATTCAGTCAAAACTCGTCTGGCCATCCCAAAAAACATACGTGAATTAAGCCGGCATATATATACATATATAATCATTACTAAGTATGTTTGTAGTTCTTTACTGATTAAATCTTGTATTAAGGGATACTATATTTTTGTTAGTTTTTTTATGATTCTATGAACACTAAAGTTTTTCGCCTAATTGTAGCCTAAATTTTGTAATACTAGGCACTACCAATAAAAGATTATAAATTTTAGAGTTTTACGACCACTACTATAAAAGAAAACAATGAAAAACTTAATGTAAGCTTTCAAAAATTTGATTGTTTATCAGTTTAAAACGTCATTTAAATTATAGGTTCATTTTGTAATAAACATAAAAAGAGCGGGAATTTTCTTTATTCTTGTGTTGACACTAGTTTTCGAGGATTTGCATTGTATTAAATAAATCATATTAATACTATTCCGGTATAATATTCAAAGTTTAAGTGGTGGGAGCGATGAAGCTTGTTTAAGAAGAAATGAGGTTTCGATTTTCGCGTGGACGCTTGATTAATTTTGAATTGCCGTCACAGTGTGGTGGTTGTCGTCTATTTTATCAAGAACCTTACGAATATATTTCCAATTTTTATATTTTGTCTATTATTAAGTGTATTATATTGTATATAGTTTAAAAATTGGAAGCAGAATATGATTTCTCAATGTTGATTCTTGTAAGTAATGGAAAAGCTAGCTGAATTAAAATGCCCATTAAAAATATATTCATTAAGGTATCGGTTCATGTCGTTCAGAGGTTCGAATGAAAACAACAAGAATAATAATAATAAAAATAAATTAACTAATAATTATTCGTATCTTATTAATATTCAATAAATTGATACAAATATCCTATAAGTCCAGGCTTCCGAGGTCCATTGTACATGTCTATGGGTGACTGTCGTCGCTTTTCACTACTGGCTACTTATTTGCTAGTCTATTCACTCGAAATAAATTAATACATTTCAAATATACAAAAAGTCGGACTTATCGCTTAAAGCGATTTCTATGACAACTTTTATGTGTGTGTTATGCTTAGACTAATTTTTGTGACATTTTAACTAGTTTTTGCGTATAAGTTGATCGTTACATCTGGCCTGTGATTTCCGAAGGGGAAATCAGAGGAGTGTAGTACTCTCCCATGTTTACGTCCCATTGTGGAACAGATGGTGAGTCTATTGTCATACACCGGGCACAAATTCAGAATCCGGGCCAGTACTAAAATTTCTACTAGAAAATCTAAGAAAAATCCAATAGCACCCGACCCGGGATTTGAACCCAGGAGCTCTCGATCGGCAGTCGCGCTTGCAACCAACACGATCAACGAGGCAGTCAATATTGTATAACATTCTTTATATTATTGTATAAGTTTGATTGTAACGCTATCTATTATTAAAAGGGTGTAAATATGCAAGTACTGAATTACAACTCCAGGGGCCATACAACCATAACAGTGAGTTCGTTGTTATTGTTACGAGGGCTACGTCAACATTGTGCCGTAACAATAATTATTTCAAGTAAATAGAGCACAAAGTTTAATGATTACAGTTCATAAAGTTAATATTGTATTCGGGGCAAGAATCACAGTGCCGAAATATTGTGTAAAGTTGTATTATGATTCAAATTGTTGAGTTCGTTTGGTGTTTCGATTCATAATTTCATTAATATGTAAATTGTCTTAATTTTCGGAATGCGCTCTTTACAGACGATATAAATTTGATACAAATGGAGGTAGTATAAATTTTTTGAACAGTTTAAAACATTTTTTGTTATCTTTCAGTGTTATCTTTCGATCTGGTATTTTTTATTTTGTTCTTAGTCATTTGCCAAAGAAATCCGATTTCTGTATTTAATTTATGCCCATATTAAGATTTTTCTTTTTTAAGAATTTCCTTTCTCGTATTAATTTCGATATATAAATGTGAGAGTGCAAAAATTTCATGCCACCATTCCGATATGAAATTAGACCCCAATTTCGAGGGATGCTGATAAATCCCCCGTGATAAGGAGCGGCCCTTCGGTCATAATGTCCATTGTCTTGGAAAATAACTTCCGATTGGCTTTCAACCCCTGTTTGGATATGACTCACACCACCTGCCATCAATTATCGGTTTTAATAGTTCGAGGGGTAGTTGTGAGGAGGATGTTGTGATATGCCGAAATAATGTATCAGTTACTAAGTGATTATATCGATAAATAATATTCAATTACTTTTAGAGTATGTTTCGACATCCGGAAATTAATTCGTTAATTTCCGGATTTATTTGGAAAGTAATAATATAGTGAACATTAAATATCTCAGGACAACACACACGGCTGTCTTATAACGTAGTAACGTAGTAACATCACGCCTGTAATTCCAGAAGAGATAGGCAAAGGAACCTAGTACACTCCCACGTTTCAACAGTTACGTTTACGTCCCACTGCGGAATAGGGGGTGAGGCTATTGCCATACACAGGACTCAAATCCAGACTTCAAGCTAGTACTAGAAATTTCTACCAGAAAATCTAAGTTAGAGAATTCCAAAAGTACCAAGCCCGGGACTTCAACCTAGGACCTCTCGATCGGCAGACGTGCTTACAACCACTGGACCAATAAAGCAGTTAATGAAAATTAATATATTAGAAATACGTCTGTCATCATCACCAACGTTTTATCGTTCAACTGTTGGACACGGTTCTCCTCTCAAAATGAAACGAGTCAAGGCCATAGTCTCCTGCACTGGCCTAATAGGAGGTGGTAGACAACATACGTCTTTCAGAACACTCTAGAAAGATCTATGGCAAGTTTCCTTGCGATGCTTTCCTTAAGTGAAATTTAATATCAAAACACATCGTGATATTATTTTGAAGTTGATTATTTCTACTACTCGTCAACAGCCCACATTACAGTGTTCCGGTTTGTAGACCTAATTATCTTCAGCATCAAACCGTCTATAAAAACCAAAAGTTTCCTCAACACACTCTGTAATCAGAGAAAGTTGTTCATGAGCCATAGTCACTACTATTTGCTATCAGGTTACGGGAATAAAACGTTGCCGCTTCTATAAAATGAAAGAAAACCACTTGCAAATATTACCGCACTTCAACAAGGTCGTCGAAACTCAACACAATTGCCATAAGATATAATGAGCAAATATACCGGAGAACTATACAATGGTGCACCGTTCAAACTCCGTCGAGCTTTGTTTTATGCATACAGAAAACTTTTATTGCACTCTGAAGAAATCTTAAGGACACTTATAGTTTATTGCCCGGCACTAAAAATGTTTGTTTCTCTATAAGAATACAATTTTTTTAACAACGGCAAAGTGGGTGCTTCAAGTAGTTTTGTATTACTTGAGAGCTAACAACGAACGTGTCGTAAACGATTAAGTCGATTAGCTTTTGTTTGTTGTCTCGTTTTCTTTAATGGCGTTGAAAATATGATAGACAGAGAGGCGATGTTTTTAACGGCTCACTTTTAAAGCCCTATTCAAGAATATCCTGTCGTTTGTGATATGGACATGCTTGCAAACGAGTGCACTAACACACATATTTTTACGGCCCAGAATCGAACCTGAGAACCTCTTGGATGGCAAAGCGGCATTGTGATGTCATCATATAGGTCTTCTGATTAAAATTGCTTTATTATGTAATAGGTAAAAGTCAAGTATTCTCAAAATTTTTTAAGAAAATTTTCGTTAATATTTCGTAATTAAATTACTAATTTCTTTCCTTAAAAAAATATAATTCCTCTATTCGCTATTCTAGGAGACTGGCAAAATTAATTAAAAAAAACTTTTTAAATACCGCGGTCGTTCAGAAAAAAAATTTATACCATGTTTTAATCTAATTTTAAGAGGGAATGTAAATCATCGTAAAATATTATTTTAACTATTTTTTGTACGATTAAAGCCATATTACGTGAATCTTGACTGTACTGAACGTAATTTTGCCTTAAATCGAACGATCCGAACGACGGCTAAGCTGGGATGCCTCGTGTCTTAATGTCTTCTGCGTACTATATTTCAAAACCTGGGATATATGAAGCGGTCTACAGTGGAGCAGCAGGGAATGCCAACACATTTAATAGTTATATTAACAAATTGAACATTGTTATAAAGGTTAAACCAAAACATGTATATAGTACAAATATAATTATATTAATGTTATATCGTGTAGCCAAGCTCCTGACGGCGTAGGCAGACCGCAACGAGTGTCAATTACTGACCTGAACTGCTTCTTCTATATTCATCAATCTCTTCAACACACATAAACCTTGTTCAAACAAAATATTAATATTATTTTAGGACAACTTGACACTATCTATTATCGGAACCTAAATTAAATAGTCTTTGTTCTGGTAACCAAATAGCTGAAAACATAAGTATAATACTTTCATAGTACATATTTACATAAATAGATAAGTTTACACCCGGACATAGAATAAATATTCGTGTTCATCACTCAAATATTTGTCCAGGAACGGAATCTAAGCCACATCCCCCGGGCCAGCGGTCCGGGTCAATAACCATCGGACCAACAGTCTAGTCAATATTGTCTTAACACTTGAAGTTAATAACGCTAAACAATATTACATAAAAAAAAATTAAGTATCTAATTTTAAAGGTGTATGACTAGTTGTATATAAAAAGTTACTTCTATTGTACGAGCCGCTGAGGGGTGACTTATAACAAAAAAAAAAAGACTTATAACAATCGGGGTAAATAAAACCGTGACGCTCATGTTTACCAATTGTTATATACACTAGAGATCTCACTAACGTGAATACAATACGAGCGAGTTCTAAGAAACTGCCATCAAAAAGCATTGTTATTTCGCAACAGTAAAATAAAAGTGAATACACCTTAAACGTTACCCGAATAGGCTATTATGAGAAGCCGTGTTCTGCGAACCCCAACCCGCATGTCCAGCGTGGGGCTTGTGGGCAAAAACTCCACTAGGGGAGCCTATGTCCAGCAGTGGACGTGTACAGGCTGATGACGATAATACGTTACCCTCTTTTACGGGTGTATCTTCTTTACCTTTCATCTCTGACACATTTCTGTAAAGTGGCATCAATGTATTGTCAAAGGAACTAGAAGTTGAGTTGCAAGAATTTTAATGTTGCAATACTTTCATGTTTGGATGTAAACGAAATACCCATTTTCTATTTAATACAAGTTGTAAAAGGTATTTACAGTACCTGATGTGGAATAGTCGTCGCTGTTTATATATAATAATGTTTTCCTGACGTGCATGTGTTGCTAAATAAGAGGACAAAGTTGAAATACTTTCTGCTCTTGCTTCTCCTTTAGACAGTGTTCAATTTAAATGTCTATTACTGCTGTTTACAACCAGACAACGTTAGAACGATATATAATTAATTCTCAACACGGGGTTGTTTTTATCTTAAAATGTAACCCAATCAGTAATCCGTTCTTGTATTTTTGTATAGCGTTTTTAAATTTAATTCAAGTAATGTGGTAGTAATGGGTATTCTTTTATATTAATCTATTATTCAATTCAATCTGGTAATTAGCCCTAGGATATTCCTATTCTGCATGACCTATGAGACACACGGGAACACTTGTGCGCACATTATTAGGAGATGAGGAGAGAACTCGTAGACCTGTTTTATATTTGTCATACACGTATTCCCATTACTTATGATAAGCTTGTTTTTCATATTATAATGTCCAAAATGATTAGCGGTTTAATACACGCGATCGTAGTGCAAACACATTATCGAATATCGATGTTAAACAGTTCTTATTATGTCAACAATATTTGGAGGAATAATAATAATTACTCTCCAAAAATTAATTATATATTGTAATGTAGTCGTGCGCCCTTAATATCCTATGGCTATGATTGTTCAATCTCAATGCGAAATATGAATCCTCATTGTTGGGAACCTATAAAAAAATCAAAATATGTGTTATATTAGAAATCCCTGCGCCCCTCGTTATGAAATTATGGTAATGTTGTAGGTAATACTGTTATTTTATCATACAGCTTTTATCTCCTAAACTGTAAGGTGCAAAATGGCTCACGTTTAAACAAAGCACCGAAGGGTCATGGGGTTCGGTTCCCTTTTTTTCATAAAGAGATTATTGGGGAAGATCTCCCATACACTTTCATTGTCGAGATCGAATATGGGAGGCTTATGTTTTGGGGTAAACTTTAATAATAAAAAAAATACGAGCTAGCGACTAATGTTACTTCATTCACATCGAGTTTGGTTATTTATGGTTATTTATAACTTGTCGCGGTTATTGCTTATGATTTGATTCCATATTTGCTTTGAGAGGATAATCACGAGCACACTCCGTATGAATTTCAAAAGCTTAACTTAATGGTAATGTTACATGTACTTTAATGTTTATTTTAATATTAAAGTACGTAGCTACTAAATGGCCAGACACTTATGTCTGAGTGAATAGACATAGTAATAAATAAAATTGTATATAACGTTTAACAGATACAACTTAAAAGTTCACACGAACCCACTGTGTGGAGCAATATAGATAACAGACAATATATACATAAGGACATTGTAACTGTTTCTCTGAAATGTCAAGGCGAGATGCGAAAACAGACTCAACCTTTGATAATGTGTACTTCCGGAAACGAATACTTAAACCAATGATGGATCTAGAACAATCTTACATTATAAATGACCCATTGACCGGTCACCCACGTGATGAGCAATAAAACAATAAATTAATTCGACTATATGTGTAATCGGAAGTATTTAAAGTGATTACGTTCAATATTTTAAATCACGTAACCTTCGACAAAACGATTTAAAATGGTTCGATACAATTTTGAACAATCAAGACACGACCAGTAAGCTTTTTTTTTCTAGAGGGTAAACAAATTGGTAATAATTTTAATATACCAATCGCACAAAATGATGAAACTGCTACATGGTCCGGTATGCATCTTTTCATATCATGTATGATATGAAATGTGTATGAATATTGTGTATGACGAGAGAGATGAATGTAGAGGAAGCACGTCAGATCTGTAAAGATAGATATATATCGCGCTTGGTCCTCTCTGCCTACCCCGTTAGGGCCCTAAAGTGATGGCATAACAATAATCTCTCCTTACTATAGCTAAAAACCGAGTTACGCATTACAACGCCACTCAAAAACAAAACAGCGAACCTAAAATCAAAAGCCTTCATCATGGAAACGCAAATATAATAACTATTTAAGCAAGTACGTGGGAATTAAACTTGAAGTTCCTTCAGTTTAATAACATTAGATCCGTATCCGAGGGCTGAGGCGCGCCTGAGTCGATTCGTGACCAATGCGGTGCGCGATTGCATCGCGTCGCGGGTTCGAATCAGTTGACTAATAATCCTACGAGTCCGCATTGACTAAAACCCTATGAGTACAAGTTGACTAACATGACGGGTGAACCGATATGAGTCAATACTTGACTGGTATACAAATTGTGTTCTTAATTTATTACTGGAGAATTGTAATGCTATTTGTCATGTGAGTTTTGACTGCTGAGATATTGACGATGATAATACTTGATATTGAACTAAAGTAGGGTAAAGTACTAGTTTAAGTTTCCTATTTTTATAAGTTATTAAAAAAAACCCTGATTAGATATCCATTGCAATTTTTCAAAAAACAATAATAATAAGAGATAGATTGAGTAGAGTTATATACACAAGCAACTATTTGACAAAAGAAATTCAATAACTTTCAAACCTGGGTATTTAATGAATTGGGGTTGAATTTCGACCGCTAGTAAGTAAAATAAATGATATAGCCGAGGGGCTCTCGGTAATACACGGTGTAGTAGGACGAAGTTAATTAACTCGGCGGTAACAAAAGCATGTCAACCACATATATCATAATTATGCTCTCAATAACTGGGCACGGTCCATTGTAGCTTAGTGTAGAGCAAGAACTTTGAACTGTACATTGCAAAATCAATAAAGTATATACTATATGCCATATACTATATACTCTATACTATATGCTCTATACTATATGCTCTATACTATATAATCTATACTATATGCTCTATACTATATGCTCTATACTATATGCTCTATACTATATTCTCTATACTATGTATATGCTAGTTAGCCAACGTTGAATTCCAAAGTTTAATATATTATAAGGTCTTAATTTCTCATCACTCATAATACCTATAACTCTCTGGTAGTTCCATCGAACGCAGTGACGTCACGGTGTGTACAGTCTCTGGTACAGAATATTTTTACTCTAAGTTTAAAACTATATATTCTGAGCGGAGACACAATATATATAAGTATATAACACGTAACTAACATCACGCCTGTAATTCCCGAAAACTGGGCAGAGGAGTGTAATACACTCCCATGTTTCACCAATTACGTTTACGTCCCAACATGGAATAGATGATGAGCCTAATGCCATACACCGGGCACAAATCCACACTCCGAGCCACTACTAGGAATTTCTCCTAGAAAATATAAGTTAAAAAAATCCTATAGTAACCGACCTGAGACCTCTCGATCAGCAGTTTCGTTTTCAAGCACCCCACCAACGAGGTAGTAATTTAGACATCTATATAATATACAAAACACTGTATATTTATTGTTTGTATATTTATATGTATTGTTACTGTTCGTACGTGGTCTAAGGACACTGATACATGGCAATGACATTGTGTTGAAGGGGAACTGGGGCATAGACAAGGTTTATGAAGTAATCATTTACCTATGTTCATACATGTACTTTTAAACATAAAACTAACTATATGTAACTCAGCATAGTCGCTGTACTATATTATGTTACTAAAATACATGCTTAATATTTAGCACAGGTCTGCCAACCAGCACTGGGCCAGCGTGGCAGACTGTGGCCTTTGAATATGGACTATGACTTTCGCATTCTGAGAGGAGATCCGTGTCCAGCAGTGCAGCTATAAACTGTTGGTGATGATGTTGATATTGTTGATGATCATAATTTAACTAAGAAACGCCTTATCATCTGATGATATACGGTCTAAAGACGTGTGGCACAAGATGCTTCAATGCGTTTAAAGTCTAAAACCATCTTGTGACTGATGGATGGACATCTATTTAATTAATAAAAAGATACCTAATTTTTAAAAGATTTATCGGTTCTATTCTATTTTATTTTATTTATCGGTTTAACTGTTGATTATTAATTATTGGATTTTTGATTTATCAGTGCTCTATGTATACTCCTTAAGGAACCTGGCGTGATGATATAGGAATTCTCGTAGGATACTTTGAGTGTCCAACTATGACACACACGTAAATAATGAAAATCATACTAACCAAATATTAACATAAATAATACTGGTTACCTGTATCAAAATCTATACGTGGGATACATCCTTGTTTAATAAGGAGTTTATATTTTTCCTCTGAACACCTTTTCCTAATAAACATTAATAAATAATATTCGTGTAACGATAATATATCGAATGCTCATGTCATAGTTTAATCGCAATACATTAATTTCGTTTACTCATACTTAATTTGAATATGGAACGTTAATATTGAACTTCCTGTTCTATTTACGAATGGTACAAGCAAATCGAGTCATATAGTCAATGATAAATAAATGTGGGTGCGTGTTTGTGTGTACTTTTTATTAATCCGCAAACTTTGATACTGTTTATAAATTATTAATGAATAATAATTAATATTTTACGACATCTCTACACGTGGTCCTACGATAGCAATGTAGGCGGAGCCTATATCATGGGAACCAGATGACTGCTGAATTACATACATACATTACATAAATGAATACTGTTATACGTACCTACTTACTTTTTTACACGCAAACCCAGAACAAATACTTGTACTCATCCCACAAATACTTGTCCTGGATGGGAATCAAACCCACTACCCTCGATTCAGCAGTCAGGTGCACTACTTATTAGACCAAGTAGTCACCTATATAGTAATGACTTCACGTAAGTAACTCTAGATATAGTAATGGCTTCAACTTAATGGCTTACGTAGACAAATAGTTACGGAACAACCTTGACATAATATTGTTACATTATTTTTTGGGTATATCGCACAGATTGGATACAATGATAACTTTTTGCAGTCATTATGTTGTTTAATCGTTTTCCAGCACGATTATTACATCAGAATAGTCGCAGGTCGTTAAAAAAAGTTCACATTAAAGAAGCAAAAGTACATTTGAATAACGCAAACA
>DWFY01000327.1:0-10503 GCA_018246875.1 Creonpyge creon creon | reverse complement strand
CTCCTATTAGCGCAGAGGAAGGCCACCGAGGGGGTTTTAGTGCGGTAAAAGTCCCACATAACCCGGTATCTCTCCCAAGACCTCGGTAGCTATTGAAGGTTTCTCCCCCGGATACCAAAAAAAGGTGTCATTACATAATATATCGTTTACGCATCGAATGCATTTAATTGCATTTCGGCAATAAAATTTTCGCATCGCCTGCATTTTTCGCGCTCATTAGAGGACGTAACATTCATACAATTAGTAGAATATAAGACGAGTTAATTCGTAATGGTTGATTTTTATGTCTTATTTGTAATCAAATGAAAAATTTATTAGGAGGGTAGTTTGAGTTTCTATTGCTAGAAATATGCTGCAGTCGTTGCAACTTATACAAAACTCTCAGAACTTCTGCAACTTACGCATGTATTTACAATTCGGACTTTCAATCATGGTTCCAAGGTCACTAATGTATCTTACTGTTAATATCACGGATTACCTATCAACAGACTTGCATAGTAGCGTTCACCCAATCTACATTCCAGGGCCAGTGTATAGATAAATGTTTGGTCAGCAGTCCGACTACAGACTATAAATCCTGCAGACATTAACTGCAACCACTTAATTAGATAGATCCGGATTCCGGGGCGACTATAATTTGTCATAGACTAAGACGTTGCAGAATGGTGTGCTGTTTGGTTTCTAGGCAATTATTTTAGCGTACTCACAGGTGTAATTACTTTTCCAGGCTATTAATAACTGTGTGTTAGGAAGTAGTAAACGAGTACGCTTTTCAAGTGTTGATACTGAAATCTTAACTTACGAGTAGGTACTAAGTTGGAAAAAATAGTATTTCTACAGCGACGCCTTAGTAATATTGTCTTTTGTACTTGAAATTTGTTTCTATCTGTCCCTTAATCTTACAACCAATATCGATTCAGCCATTTCGGTAGGAATAGAAACAATTTTATGTATCAGTACCTATCAATATTGAGATACAAAATTGTGCGTGGGGTTATAATCTCATTTCTTATTCCGGTTTTAAAAGTAGAACAGTCGTACTTTCGAAATGTATAATTCAATAGAGTTATCGTAAAAGGTTTAAAGAATTGGATTTCAACACAATAGCGTAACATCAGAGGGTTTTACGTAAATTAAAAAAAAACGTAACATCAAGCCTGTAACCCCCGAAGACCTCTTCGGGGGTTACAGGCTTCGGGTGCCTACCTAGGCAGAGCAGTGTAGTACACTTCCAGGTTCCACCATTTACGTTGTGACGGTGCTCATTCGGGGAATCCTCTATCCAGCAGTAGACTGAGACAGGCTAACGATGATGATGTTAATTAAAAAGTTACCGTCTGTGGTCTATAGATAAAACAATAAATCTGTTTTAAATCAGCCACTGTATTTATTTTAAATTAATTTGCAATAAAATTTCAGTCAGTCATTTTGTTAGCTTCTTATTTTCTCTCCACCCTTTTTTGGTTACGGACCTTTAAGGTGTGCAGGTTCCCTCACGATGATTACCTTCACCATTATAGCAAGTGATATTTAACCTTAAAAAGACACATTTTATAAACAGATGCGCGCCAGGATTTTAACCCGGGTCCCCGGAGTGAGTGAATTTGTTTAGTTAATTTGTTCATATATTAGAAATGGCGCAAGAAGGTGTATAATATAATAATAGCGTCATTTTCTTCTGGATCGTCTGTATTTATCAGAGTCATCTTTGCCACAACGCTACAGCGTGGCAGCAATTCGTTTTAAGTAGTCAACAGCTGGAGATTAATTTGACGTTCTTGTTATGGTAATGAGTTCCTAATGTCCCAACATAACACACGCCGCCTTGACGACTCCATCATAAATAACGTGAACAAATGTTTGCAGCGCTCTGATATTGTTATCACTGCAATGAATGTTGCCAGATGTTTGCGGTTACGCATAAAATATCTTTTATTACCTATGTTCAATGTTCATATATGAATAACATACCATGCTATAAGTTTAAGTATCCTTTTTTTAATGTTCCATAGTATAGTTTACTATTTGCAATCTTTTTTACACCTTCAATTATTCTAAGCTTTGGTTTGTTCATATAAAATAAAAATTGTAACTATTAATGTATTGAGTGCGTATAAATTTAAAATCTTTGCCGTTTCAGATAACATATTGATAAATAAATATGATAACTAACTCAAGAGAACAATACGAGTACGATAAATAAAAAAATATAGATCATGTTAATAAATTAGCTGAAAAATTGCTTTCAATATGAAACTTAATTTTCGATATATAATGTCTCTTGTATAGATATACCTACATTATTGTCCAAATTCATTTTATGCGCCTTAATTAAACCGTAATAGAGCCACTCCAAAGAAATTTCAGGTGAAATTTCCCCTGATGAAAATTTAATATTGGGTTTACCAGTTCCGCTAATTGAAATTGTTTTCGCGTTTGCAAACGAAACCGTTAGGTTTGATGAAGCGATTAATTAAACAGTAATCTGAAATCGTAACACTCGCTGTTATTTTATAATATGTATACATACGGTGTACATACTTCACTTCCGTTCTGCTCAACGTTCACTATATCTGTTAAAAGCATAGATTCTGGGTTTGATTTTCGGTCAGTTGTAAATCCGTATTTAGTTATGTGTTACAAATTGGAATGTTTAGATGCATGCCTATATCTTTTAGTACGTAGGCTCCATGCCACGAGGAATTCTAGTTGATATCTGGGGTACTCGGGGTTAACTCATGCGTACTATGAAGATCTTTTAAGTCCCATCTAACTATGCCCGTGAGTGTCATATTTATTTTTGCTACACAGCATATGTTTGTGTTGCTTCATTCCAGTTCAAAAATACACGGGATTTATGAAATATGAGGCTTTATAAGTTAGTTAACAAGAATATTATAATTGAAGAAGTTTGTTTGCCTCGTTGGTGGAGTGGTTGCGAACGCGATTACCGATCGATAGGTCCTGGGTTCTAATCCTGGGTCGGGTACTATTGGATTTTTCTAACAAGAATTTCTAGTAAAGATTTCTAATAGTAGCTCGGAGTCCACCTACTATACGATGGGACATAAACGTAACTGGTGAAACGTGGAAGTACTCGTATACTACACTCCTCTGTCTACCTCTTCGAGGATTACAGGCGTGATGTTACGTTCATGAACAAGTTTGTTCATGTGTTATAGTACCAACTTAACGTCGCATGAGCTGTATGCTTTACAATTTTTGTCACCAAACTGTAGGTAACACATGACATAGGGAGACACAATGTAATAGACGTGAATATTTTATTAAGAGGTTCTCACCCGGTGGAAATGCAACAGGTGCGCTGAATAGAATTGTGAAAAGGTTAACGTATACAATGACGGTTTTGGAATTGAATAGGAGTTTATTTTTGACTATTACCACTAATATACTGTAAAGGGGTGTAAGGTTTTTGAAATAATACGTAATTATTTACACTTTAACGTCTCTGTCAAAGCGTGAAAATTATAGATGTCACTGCCAAAGAAGGTCTTTATAAATACATACATCAAATGTATGATTTATCATCCTTTTGCGTTCGTTTTCATAATGTGGTCATGCGTGACAGTTACCACTTGTGACTGGAGCCGACATATGGTCTACATTCTTCACGTACCAAAATGTTGTAACCAACGTACCTAATCACAAAAATTTATTACCGTAATGACAAAATTATATATAGTAAGTACGAATATAAAGGTCGATAGGAATCCATCAAATAAATCAACATTGTTAAGGAAGAAAGTTGTTGGAACTTTTCTCGTTGTTAGATTAATGTGTTGAGTTCCCCTCATTTGCTAACAATTCTTTCAGAAGAGCGATCACGTATTGACGACTAACTGTATTTGTTAGGGACATGTATGTAACTTTAGTTATTTATAATGGATCAGTAATAAATATATTATTGCGACTCCACTGCCTAAACGATTTCTATGTGTGTGCATGTGTAAGTATCTACGTAACATAACGTAACATCACGCCTGTAATCCCCGAAGAGATAGGCAATGGAGTGTCATACACTCCCGCTTTTCGCCACCCATGGAACAGGGGGTGAGTCTATTGCCATACATCGGGCACAAATAAAAACTCCGAGCAACTAGTAGAAATTTCCCAGAAACGATAGATATAAATAACTAGTATTCATCCTTCTGATAAGCAATTATTAAACATTTTTATACACACGATTTTTAACAAGTTATTTTGATTTGGGCCAAAACCCCTCAGGGGAGTCCTATGTCTATCAGTGGACTTAGACAGGCTGATGATTATGTTGATGATGACGGAGTAAAGAACATTAAAAATCATCATCATAACATCAGCCTTTACCGTTCCACTGCTGAATAAAAGCCTTTCCCACGGTGTGCCACAGCACTATCCTCCGAAGATCTCATCCAGCCGCTACGACACGTCTTGTTAAAATCATCGATCCTACGGGTCGGGGGGCGCCTCACAGTGCCTGCAAGTTCGTGGTGTCCATTCCATGCCTCGTCTGCCCCAAAATAATAATGGAACAATAAACTTATCTAATTATGTTTTAATAGTTTTTTGTTCTTTATTTTCTAAAGCGTAAAAGACCCCTCAAAATCAAACATAACTCGAAAAATTCTTAACTCTAACAAGATATATTTTCAAGGCGAAAAGTTGCAATCTATTTACAGATGTAACTTTTACGGAGTTCAACCAAACAGTGATTTACAAAGTTATTAAAAACACGAATTGCTTGATTGCGGGATATTAATTTGCTTTGGGAAGTACATCTTTTTCATTTTTTTTGCCGGTAACTTCTTTATGAGATTTCCGCGAGATGGGGGCGAAAGGCGAACGTTTCAAAATTGCCTCAATAACATATCTACACAAGTTTAGTATGAATTTTCCAATATTTCATAGGTTATAGTAAAATTAGGAATGACCCGTTGGAAAAAGGTTAAGTAATTTGGCTGACTATGGGTATAATAAACAGTGACAGTCTAGTGGTTTAAAATTGAGCCTTTCACTCTGGGGTTCTTGGGTTCAAATCCTGGCACGCACCGTTTTTCATAAAAAAATGAGCATTTTGAGACTAAATGCCACTTGCTGGAACGTTGAAGGAAATCATCGCGTGGAAACCGGTACGCTTGAGAGTTCTCACAAAAAAATGTTGTCTAAGGCATGTGACGTCTATCAACCCACACTTGGCCAACGTGGCTGACAATGGCCTTGACCCTCTCATTCTGAGAGGAGACCAGCAGTGGAACGATAAAGCGGTCCTTGAGGATGATGATTTCATTTATTAAACCATATTTACAGAAGCCTAACGCTTGTAACATTTGAATAACTGATATTAAACGTGCATGTTTCATCATTTTGTCTTATACCACTATCACAGCCAATAGAATCAAGGCAGCGTTCACTGGAATGACAGCCCACTTGGGTTGGATCTCAGCCTCCCATTCCGTCTCAGGTATTCTGGTGAACTTACAAAATCACTTGGGTTTTCAATTTTAAAATCTTTTGCATAACGGTGAAAGATAATACTGTGCTAGAACGTACACATCTTAGAGTTATTACTAGTGCTGATCCGTTCTTTGTCAACATGGCAGACAATAACCTTGACACTCTCATTCTGAGAGGAGATCGAGGTTCCCAGTGGAACGATGATGATGCGATAAATAATATACAATGGAAACTTATGTGTTTTTGTAATTTCTTCCCTACAGATTGATGCACCAACACAATTATGAACAGGCGTGCCACCAACATAATCCACTTTAATTCAAAACACATCCACAGCACTCCGGTCGCAAATTAATTAATCCCGCTATACTTTGTGTGCGTCCCTACCACGCGCTCGTAGTTGCTTAGATGACAGCTAGTTTTCTTAATAATTATATGTATTGTAAGCTTTGCGGTTTTTCTAGTTGTTTTTCAATACACATTGATTTTTGTAATACGGGTATGTATCAATACAAGTCGAGGTCAAAAGTACTTTTAATATACTCGCACGTATAGCGGCGTTGAGAGAAGTAGAAGTGACGAAAGAAGTACTCATATATTGGGACTGTAATCGCTAGAAACCCTCTGTCTCTGATATTTCGTACGAAAAACAAGCATAACGATATATATAGTATGTAAAATATGTATACAAGTTTGAAGTTCCTTTAATATATGTGAGGTTGTAGAATATTATTCACAGATACAAAATATAGGTGTACTACATAAATTAGGATTACGTTCTTACTAACGTAAACGTGACTTATAGCTTTATGTCACTTACAGTGACATTATTTATTTATTCATGCAAGACTAACATTACAGGTCCTTAGCCTAATGCGTTAGTGGTATAAAATTACGGTTTCAATCACATTACAAATATTATTATACAATTTTTATACTATTCTATGTTAACAAGTGTAAATAAAATTTCAATCAGTAGCAAATTAGTAATGTCATGTAAAATAAATCATAAAAATATTATACATATAAAATAGATAATCTCATGAATTAATAAGATAGTAAAATACATCCAGCCAAATAATCAATCAATTTGAAATTAAAAAATTAATACATATAATTCAATTGAATAATTTCTTTATCTATTTGTCATAATACTACTTATAGCCCTTGTGCACTCGCTCAGTGTACAACTAAAAATATCAACTGAACATGCCACCTCATTGAGAATGCGAAGCGCTCGCGTGAATGGTGCGTCACGTAGAAGGTTGGTGCTCGCGCGTGGCACTGCGAGCAATTGATGGGATTGCCGCCGCCCTACGCTATTTTCTGGAGCGTACAGTTTAAGATGTTGTAGAATAGTGGGACTGTGACGTTCGCCCCTCAGCACCATAAGTAAGAACTTGGCGAGGGCGGCTTCTCTCCTAGCCTCCAGCGTATTGTAGCCCACCATCCCCAAAACGAATAAAGTGGGATACAGCAGGGGATAGCCCGGATACACCCCATACAACCTCCAGTAGAGGTATCGAGCGAACTTGTTCTGGATACGTTCTACCATTTGTTTATACTTCGCCTCTTTCGGAGCCCATACAGCCGAATCATGCTCTAAGTGACTCTTCACCAAGGCCTCATAAAGAGCCCGCAAAGCATTTCAGTTGGTAAACCCGTCTGCTTGCCTCAATATGAAGCCCAGGTTTCGGTACGCCTTTTTGCATACGTCAGCTATATGTTCCCCGAAGTTGAGTTCAGAAGTAAACCTTATACCCAAATCCTTAACTTCTGTGACGCGACGCAACGGTTCATTCTCGACACGGTACGGGTGGTGTCGCGGGGTGCGTGCTCTGCTAAATGATAAAACCGAGCACTTCGCCACGATAAAAAATAACTTCTTGTCACGGCCCCATTCCACAACTCTATCAATGTCTTTTTCAGCCTTGTATGGTCTGAGGTATCACCTATTTCGCGTACTAATTTCAGGTCGTCAGCGAATAAAAGACAAGTAGACTCCTGGACCACCTCCGGTAGATCGTTTATCATGATGATAAATTGGAGAGGCCCAAGAGTGCTGCCTTAGCTGACGCCCGATCTTGTCCAGTACTGGGCCGAATAGTGCCCGCCACAGTCGACGTACTGACTCCTGTCCCGCAGATAACTTGCAAAAAATTCCAGTGTTTGCGGCGTGCAGCCCATGCCTGCCATCTTCACGAGCAGGACGTCATTGTCAACGGTGTCAAACGCCTTCCGAAAGTCGAAATAGGCGACATCCACTTGGCCACCCGCATCCACAGCTGGCACCACTTGTGTCATTAAATGCAGCAAATTATCCATTATCCCCCACTCAGGACGAAAGCCATACTGCGCGTTAGACAACTGGGCTCTCACTTGTGCATATAATGAGTGGTGTATTGCCGATTCAAAAACCTTAGCTGGTGCGCACAGAAGCGCCACCGGTCTATAGTTACTCGGCTCAGGACTTCCCCGTCCTTTCGGGACTGGAACTACGCGGGAGAGCTTCCATAGATCTGGAAAGGACGCAGTTTTGAGGCAGATATTAAACAGGTGCCGCAGCGACTCCTCGAGCACGTGGCGACAGTCTTTGAGGATAAACGGCGGAATGCCGTCCGGTCCGACCGATCGCTTTGGCGACAGCCGCGCGAGCGCCCGCCTAACCTCTGCTTGCATCAGTTGTACCAGGTGTACGCGCCCACTGCCCCCCACTGTCGCGCTTGCTGATCTAACATCTAGCCGCGCTGGCTCTGGGTTATATACTGAGTAAAAGTATTTGGCAAATTCTATCGCCCATTCTTGATCACTTAAAGATTGGCCATTTTGAACGAGGTCAATGTGGCTATGATTGCCCTTTTTTGATCTAATGAATAGCCAAAATGCCCTTGGAACCGAAGCTAAGTGGTTCTGTACTCGTTCGCGATATTCGAAGTAAGCTAATGCAGTCTCCTCTTTCACTCTCGCCCTGTACCGAGAGAAGGCTGCATAGTCACTCCGCGAGTCACTCATTTTGTACCTTTTGTGTAGTTTGTATTTAGTCTGTATATTTTTGATGATTTGGGTGGGCTGTATACCACACTGGATAACTGTACCTAGAATTATCCTGTTTTTGAGTTTTTAGTGGTATACACTCATCAAACGTCTCATTTATTTTATTATAAAAGTAGCCAACTACTAGATTGACATCGCTTATTGCGTACATTTCGCTCCAGTCGATCCCTAATATAAGACCGTATAACTTGATGAAATCGGCTTTGTTAAAGTTCCACTGTCTGTGTGGTTGATGGATTTAAATGAATTGATCTGAGACTAGCTGCAGAATAGTGTCAGAGCTTCTTTTGTCCTTCTGTACCTACCAGCACCTGCACATGCAGTGTGCGAGACATGACAGCAACACCTTAGGCTCAGTTTGTTTCAAAATGGATCAATAGTCAGTAATCATGTAGATGTTTGTTTTAAAGTGAACATTTCATTAATGCAATAATTAATTGGTAAGACACAGCGAATATGTGTGAACAACGCTCACCTGATGTTTGTGAACTTATTAGGTGGACTTTACTATTATGAGTGTTGCATTATTTTTTTTTGTATATTGTTTTAGGTCAAGGAATTAAATACCATAATGTCTCGAGAAAACGCCGTTTTAAACAGTGAAGGCAAGGTAGATGTGCAGACCTCCTTAGCGTCAAAAAGAACGAAGGATCCAGAAAGTGTTATTCAAATTAGCGATGATGAAGACAATGAAGGCGATATACTAAAGTGCAAAATTTGTAAGCTTCTATGTAACGTTTACTTTATAAATATGCAATTTAAATAAGGCATTTAGATATCGGTTTATGTATTGGGTGTTATAGGTTTGTAGTTGAAACAAAAATAACTTTAGGCGATTATTTCAGGCGATCTACAGTTTTCCACACAGAAGACTTTAAAATTTCATATGAAGTATAAACATTTAGAAAGCCGATTGGTTTATCCGTGCCCAGATTGTTTAGAGATATTTTCTACGTCGTGGAGTGTGTATCGCCACCTATTTAAAGTGCATCGGTAATGAGTACTCCATATGATCACATATATTCACTAATGTTGTTTCCTCGCTCGTTATATTACGATATTGCTATTTTTTTACAGAAAAACTGCAGCCCAAATTCGTAGATTAAGGGAATCTATACAAGCAAAAGCTTTCCGAATGAACAATCCTCCAGCTTTTTATGAAAAACGTAAGAATAACGCTAAGGTCAATACAACGCAGAAGATTACAGAAGAGGAACGACTCGATCAAGAGAATCAGGTAACTTAGTGCCTTAGTAGTAAATACGTGGGTAATTAATTAATTGATTAATACAAAATCATAGATTCCATAAGATACAACTATTTAACTTAGATTACATTACATGTTGCAACGTTTTGATACAAACCTCATTAAGCTTCATGCCAATAAGCAAAATCTGGTGAAGCGGTCGGAACTCGGCGATGACTATCGTCGGCTAAACGCGTTTCATTCATAATTTAAACTCTATTTTAGTTAATACTACTTGAATAATATTGTATAATACTTGTATTAAAGCGTTCGAAGCCATGCCGCCGTTGTAGACCGCAAGCGACCCGTAAAGTTAAGCAGCGCCGGGCGCCGGCGGCGCGCGCTCCGGGTCGCTAGTGGCTAATGTTACATTCAAGTAACAATCGTTTAACCCGTCAGAGGCCTCGAAGACAACCGAGGAACAGCCGACACACCAACTAGCCCGTAACTTCTCCAATGCAGACCGGAACGGTCTAATGAAGAATATTCCAGACGTTCCCTAGACGCGGGAGGGACTCGTTCTCGGCAGCGAGACATAAAAAGAGTTCCAACAATCCACGTGTATAAAAATTCCGTCCGACTCTCCGGTGACCGCCGGAATAATTAATTACAAATAATATAAACGACCTCGTCACCCTTCCGACGTACATGCGGTGCCGCTTGCAGGCGTGGATGGACAACCTGGAGGGCGACGGCGAGCTGCCGCGCTGCGGCGGCTGCGGCCGCAGCTTCGAGCGGCGCGCGGCGCT
>DWFY01000326.1:0-10528 GCA_018246875.1 Creonpyge creon creon | reverse complement strand
TGGTGAAGCTTGCATCTATTCAACTCTTTATGACTGGACGCATATTGCTAGTTGTCATGACTTGAGCCCAACATTTAAAAACAGACTGACCTGGATTATATATATCTGGAATTCTACTGCATGTTGAATTAGGAAAATATCAATACCAATCGTAAACAAAACGCAAAAATACATGTATTGATGTCTGTACATGGGCATATAGGGACAATTTGGAATCAAATAAGCAATCTCGACACTTAAGTAACGACCAGGCATTTCACGCAACGATTGAATGTTATCTAAAAATGATATAAAAACATTACAAAATGCAAACAAAAACGCAAGTTTCTTAATAGAGGAAATGAGTAATTGATATTGGCGCTGCATAGTTTAAACTTACAAATGTAGTGCATGACCAGTGTGAACTGAGCTAACATAATGATGCCTGTTATGGACATGATATATCAGTAAATTTGATTTAGTACAATTAATTCGTGTTTATTTCTGTGTAGTTGGTTCTTTCAGATAAAATTTCTTCGACAATTTTTTGAATCATCATCCTGTCTTCTACTTTAATATCCTCCGGTTTCGTTTTGTCGTCGTAAAGCCTTCTATCAATCAGTCGAATAATAACTTCTTCTACAATACTATCAATGTTTTCTTTTGTGCGACTATCCGATTTCTTTGGCTCAGAAACATCTTCCTTTTTATTATTCTCTAAATGTACACTTTGTTCGTCTTCGAACATGTCATGTTCTTGAACCGCAAAAAATTCTTGTTCTGGAATATCCCCTCTACCGTCCATTTCTTCTTCCGTTGTCTCAACCTTTGTGTCGGATATAATATTTTCGGAGAGTTCATCAGCTATATGTTTATGTCGTTTCATAATTTCTTTTAATTTCTCTTTTGCCGAAGCTACAACTTCATTACGCGTTTCAGATTTAATTTTAGTGATTGCTTTCTTTTTCCTTTCTTGCCTTAATACTTTTAGTTCATCGATTGTTTTTTTTATTCTCTTCGTTTTTATATTTGAGTCTGAGTCAATGACGGAAATATCATCTTTCTCTTCAGGTGTCACAACTATTTCTTCATCCATCCCAATTAGTTCCTTCATCTTCATAGAGTCTTCTTCTACACCTTCCTCTTTTGTCTTTAGTTCAGGTTCTAATTCATCGTATGGAATGGAATCTTCCATATAGTGGTTCTCGGCACTCGCATTACTATCTATTTCGTTTCCATTTTTCGCCGAAGGTGGAATGACTCCTGAGTTATCTTCATCTGCTCTTTCAAAATCGTCACCAAGCAATTTTTTAGGATATTGACGAAAATGCTTTCGTTCCAGAAGAAATAATGCAGGTTTTGTTTTAATCCTTATAGGTGGCACTAATTTATAGTTCATTGAAATTTGTGAAAACATTTCAATACTATCTAAGATGTTGTGTGTATGCATGAATGTTTTAAGGCTCGGTGAATATTTGCTTTTGGCTTCCATTAATAGATGAGTATATTCTTGTAACTGTTCTGGCTGCAATGATTCAGTTTTACTGTATGTCCAGTTCTGATGTATCTGTGTAAATCTTGTCACGCCGGTCTGCGCCGCTAGGTTGCTGATATGAACATGAACGTAAGGTTCATTCTTCAGTAATTTGTGGAACCTAAAAGAGTGAATATCATAGATAAGTACAATAAATATTAATTGAAATTATATGTAGATGTAATTTATAAACGTTTTCGTATACACTCGTTTCAGATACATAACATTACCGAAGTACATATTATTGTGAGTTAAAAAAAAGCCTATTATTAACAACAATATTATCATATAACTATTTTACCTCGTTATTGCTACGCCACCCGGATAATTAGTCATAGCCACCAGACCTAACGCCACAGAGAACATAACGTTTCCAATTATGATAACAATACACCCCCAGAAGAGTATTTCATAAATTGGTGCTTTCGTTCGTCTTATATATCTGTAAACAATAGATAATATAGGAATAATTACTTAAGCACAACGAAACTTACATTATTGAACCCAATCACCAGCAAGTAGCAAAACCCCAGCAGGACTTTCTCATGACATTTGCCAATGAATAGTGTTACATTTAAGTACTAAATCTTTTGGTCAGGACTACCACTATAAATGTGCAAGGTTTTATATTTATCAACTTTATTACTATGAGGTGTATATTAGTTTTTACTAAAGCAATACTCACAAGTATGAGCAAACCGCTGCTGACGACGTATTGAGCAATGGAAAGACGTATATTATAAATCTAAGCTCTTTATGGGGTAAAAATGAAAATAGAACAATATAAACAAATGCTGGAACTACAATAGGTACCAGACGCTTCTCTAAGTAGAGGCCCACTGGTATTAGTATCACACTTGGACCAAGACCCCGAGGCAGAGCTGAGTAGAAGTACCATAGAAATGGAGACGTCTGTTTGTGACGTAAAGGAAATAACTTATTTTTATAATGAAATAAAAAAAACAAAGTTATATTGCAATTCTTTCAAAAAAAGGGCACCTTGGATAATATTAGGACAAAATATTGTTTACTTTTATAGATACATGCACTTATAGAATAAACAAACATGTGTGTGTAATGTAAGTTTGAATACAAGATTAACTTATGTGTGGACTAATTCGAATTAAGGTTGATAAATTGCAGCATTAGACGGACCACACCAAAGATGGGTCGAAGTGGATTGTGGGAGGAGAGATGCTTGTGATGGCATTGCATTATTTTTATTGGCGATATTCATTAATAATGTATTGAAAAGTTCAGATTTCACATTTGGCAAAAATGAATTATTACTAAAAATGTCAAAATGTACATAGTAATTTACATGTCTTTAAAAGGATACACCCCAATTTGAGCTTTTATTAAGAATGGTATTGTACCAGAACACTTCAGCTTCGGGCCACACTGGTCGCCCCCAAAATATTGAATCTACTGCTACAGTAAGGGCTACAAATCCCAACCCTGCAGGTATGGCAACTTTTAAAAATCTGGAAAATGAAATAATTAGGGTTTAATACATAATTATGTCAATTTAAGCAATTAGTCAGATTTCCTTATTATTATTGGCCAAAGTGAAGTAAGCAGCACTAATTCTACATAAAATAATAAATCATTTGCTCAAGATTAACATTACAAATACTTAGACATTAAGGCTTAAAATAAAAAGAAAGTAAACGAAACAACTCATATTTATAAAGATTAAGACTGAAAAAAACTCCCAACTTACGATGTAACATCAATTTTTTTGAAATACAAATCTACAATTAGAAATAGGCCGAACAACATGGCAAGTTCTGACCTAAATATCACAATAGCTGCTCCGGCACCTATTATGAATTGCTTGTGATTTCCTGATAGCCATCCTTCAAATGCCAGAAGAACTACAAATAAATACAGAAATTTACATTAAGGAACTGTTGGCCGCCGGGCCTACAGAATTGTCGCCTGAGAGCATTTTAGAATATTCACTGTCGCTGGTTCATCGCGTCAGCCATTTGTTGATTGAATCTCACATGAGCATTATACATACATCAATTTTATAAATAGTCATTCTCAGCTACACTACAATCCTTTTATTGAAGACCTGTGGCTACTGGCAATGGCCCCTATAGAACAAATAAAGGTAACATATTTTTTTTGACACAATATGATCACAGTATAGACAATTCCTAAGAATTTCTTCTTAAAATTCTAAACTTTGTATAATTTTGTGCAATTGTTGATGATGATTATGATAATGAAATCTTATAGTCAATCATTGGGGTCTTACTTTGTGTGTATGTTAGTTTGTGCTTCCATGTGGCCAGTCACTATTTTGAATGGGGGATATGACAAGGTACAGTATTGATTTGTCTTGTAATTTTAGTTATACATGAATTCAATTGAGTATGCATATTCTTTTCCATCATTCCAATTTCATTCCACAAGATCGAATCAACAATACATTTGTTCTAAATTAATTTTGATCCATTGTTACTACGATCAAATAAATCATAATGGAACCTCTAGATCCTTGCATCAGATTTTATTCAAATTATTATACAGACTATTATTATTATTAACAGAGTGATGAATGTAGAATAACTGCAGGTCTGTGGGTAGAGATACTTGGCATTCAGTGCTTGCTGCCTACTTTGTAAGAGCTGGCGTGAAGATATGTATGTAACATTGTTTTATTTCTTACCTAGTGGTAGAGTAATAATATTAGGTAATGGGCGGCTCATGTAGAACATGAAGTGGTACTGAGCAACAGTGATCACAGTGAACCACCAAGTGAAGGTGTTGCCAAATTGCTTCTGCAGCGTCATTCGTAGTCGACTCCATGCCGCAATCACACTTAATGCTAGTGTTAACCTAACTGGAATTGTAAAAAAAATATTATGTCAATTAGTGTTTTGTCAACTATCATCAATATTTCCGTTTTTTAAAGCAAAAGCTCTTTTGAATGTAGCTAACAAGTACTTACCTACATATTGTACCCAAAATTTATTGATACCCGTTAAATGCAGTAAGCCAACAACGGGTGCAGATATGGCAGAAATAAAAAGCGGACCGATGAACGACCGCGGCACTACTCCCGGGAACTCATTATGATCGTACTGGAAAAAATAGATTTAATAAAACTTCTCGGTGCGCGTCTTAACAATCCAAAAATAAACTTATATACCTCGGTGAGGTTAAACCGATGGTAAAGAATATCGTGTGAAGCTTGGATATTAAAACTTTCCTCTACTTTTGTAAACGGACATAGTAGCACGTGCAAGCTTGCTACAATATAAAGTAACTGAACCATTTCTTTTAAAATAAATAAACCCCTGAATTAAACGAAAACTCAACCCATCTCGCAAAGCTCGCTCATTTATCAAAGCTGTCAAAGATGTCAAAGATGTCAAAATTCTAAGTCCGGCATATGTCAGTGTAAGCGTCATATTCAGTTGCTAACGTTCCTTTTCACTAAAATTCCTCCAATCCAGCTAATAACGATGTTTAGTTACTGTTTTGTACGGAATTTACATGGAACCGTGAAATTCCAGTTTTAAAGTGAAACTTACCATTACTAACAATTTATATTTTGAAAATACAACCAATTAAACAGAATCATATTAAATCTTATGTTATAGCCTTCCCTCTGGAGTTCCAGATTATCTATGATGTATCGTTTTGTGTATCCTTTCATAGTTACATTATATTACTGTTCATTTTAATACAACATGTTCATTTGCTACAATGCCGATGCCATAACTTAATTTTACATATGTATTTTTATGAGTATGCGTAATATATAATATACAATCTCATTACAGAGGATACTAGCAATGAAATATTGAAGTACTGTCTAAAACTAAACGCTATTTTGACAACAATCGTCAACAATGGTGGAATGGATTCTGTGACAATTTTGAGGCAGTGTTCGTTTTCTGATACGAAAATATCAATAATGATCAATATTTCTAGCAATGTAACAGTTGCGATAATATTAGAATAATATTTAGCTCAATTTTGACTTAACGCTTTGAGGATGTGTGATATTTGTTCGGAGTTTTCGCAGCTTTTACTGAGTTGTAAGATACATTGTTTCGAAATTTTGTTGCTCATTTACTTTCGCGTTATTGTTTTTACTTAAAATGTGTATTTTTGTGTATATTATTGTTGGAATTCATGCGTCCAAGCGAAGCATTAAACCATACCCCGCTTTTTAATTTTAATTTTAGGCGAAGAAAGACTAACAGATGATGTGTCCCAATACCCAAGTATAAGTCAGGCGGAGCTCGATATCGTACTGAGCTACATTCTCTCATGGCCACAGAGGTAATATTATTGTTGGTGTAACACAAAACATATTGTGGCTTACTGGCCTTACCATTGTCTTATTACTCTTTGTTTTTTTTTCTTCAACATCATACTAGCTTCATTTAAATAGTATTATTTTTATCCATAAGTAAACAAAATGTTTCGTTCTCCTATATATGTGAACTACACTTTGATATAATGAATATATTAGAGATATTTTATTAGACATAGTTCAAATGTGTGATTCCCTCTACAGGCAATGTATGTGTTGCTACAGAGATGTAAAGAACTTTGAGAGATTTTATCTGGTTGTGCAAAGCATTATATGCTTGTCTGTTTGCCAATTAAAAATACTGAAAGATGAACTGATAGAAGCTGCTAAGACACCACCTCCCGAACTGCTAGAGAAACACAAACCTGTTGAGCCACCTCTGAAATCAGAAAAAGAAAGTAGTGAAAAAGATGATGATCAGAATAAGGAAAATAGCAAATCTCCAGAAACACCAACAGAAGCTTCAGAAGAAGTACTTGATGAAAATCATTCATCATCAGAATGTAAAGATGAACCAGAGGTGTGGTCCATGCAACAAAAGGAGAAACTTATACATATTATGTCTAAAATATTCCTGCTCAACTTCCCTTTGTACTTGGCATGCAAGCACTCTGCACTCAGTAGATTAGACGACCTTTCTGCCCAAGAAATAACAAATTTGAGCTCTTTCTGTGACCTTCAAGATACGGAAATACCAGCGTATTTATTGAGAAATGTCAACTTGTTCTGTAAGCTGGGTGGGATGTGCGCCATGGTTGCAACATTTGAGTTTGGTACACCAAGTACGTTGCCTTTGTCCATGGCACATGCACTTGTGGCAGCTGTCGGGAATCTCAAACTGTGGCTTAGCTATAGGGCTGTCACACAGCTCTTTATTCCATTAAGAAGCAAGATATTGAGATACATGTGTAACTTAGATGACAAGGATCTTAGAGTGCCAGCAGTAAAGTCAATAGCAGGTAAGATATAATTATTTCTTTTGTTTTAAGCCAAAAAAAATGCAGCTAAGCATGCATTATTTATAACTCGTTTTCATTATTTTATTGGTTATAAATCAACACCAATAAGTTGTAGTGTGATCAGTGAACTTGCTTCTCTATGGCAGATTGTTGAAAATTTACATCAGTGGTCTGATCTAAAATGAATAATTTCAAACCCTTAGCACCTTCACTGACAGTACTTCAACTGTTGCTAAACAATATAATACAATAGTTTTAATTTTGCTCATTTTTGTTGTTTTTTAAATAAGATATTTATTAAAATGTAAAAACTCAACATCACACCTACAATCTCCAAAGAGACACAAACACTCCCACTCTTTACCAGTTACATTTAAGATATTTAATAATTTTATCTAACATTAACTTTCATATTAATAATTATTTTATGACTTTCATGAGGTGACAATTCTGTGAGGTCACCAACTAAAATGACTGGATTTGATCCCAATAAGATATGTTATATTAAAGATGAATTGTTTAAATTGATATTTTCCATATGTTATCTCATACAAATATGTAGATATTATTAAATATCCTTTGTTACATTTGAAAATATAAAACTTTCTATATTGCCATACATATTGTAGTGTGTCCATAAATCTTTATGAGCACTGTTAGGATGTCTTAGCAATATTTGATTATTGTTTTAGACTTCATGTGGGGAGCGGCAAAGGAACCAATGGATGCACCTTTAGCGTTTGACAGTGATGGACTAGCATTAGCCTTCAAGTACTTCAACAGCAGTACATTAACTATGAGACTGGCAGGTGTGGCACAGATCAATGCTCATATTGTGGCACACAATGAGCTCTGTGCAGGAGAACCCGCTGCAGATGTAGAGGTGGCAGGCCAGCGATTGGCTACCTGGCTCAGTTTTAATAACATCATAGAGCACCTCTTTGGCCCTAACTTGCATGTTGAGGTGAGTTCTTATTTTTATTGGTGGTTTCTCAATTAGGACCCCTTTTTTATTTAAGTCCTGGCCATGGTGGAACTTTCCCATTGTAAGAGCTTTACTCTCAACAATCTCCAGCCTTAATGTAGTAACTTAAAATAACTTTTAACATTAAAGTAGAAGAACAACTAAAGATTCTTTTTTTGCTAGTGAGACCTGTTGACAAGACCTGTGCTACTCAAATTTTATATAATGTTTGCCTTCTATACCTTATAGCTATGGATAATGAAAACTCTCTTTGCTTAATAGGTGATAAAACAATCACACATGATACTCAAGTTTCTGGCGGTAGAGGGTCGTGTCACGCCCGAGCACGTGGAGCTGGTGTGGGCGGCGACCCAGCTGAAGCACTGCGGCCGACAGGTGTATGACCTCCTGCCTGGATTTATCAGGGCTTTAGCTCCAAAGCCTTGTGCACATTTATATAGCCTGCTTTGTGCCCTGCCACCTAAGGAACATACTGAACAGGTAAGTTTATATTAGTTAGGTTGAGATAGTTTGAATCAGTTTTTTTCAAAATGGGGATGATAACACTTCCTTGTAAGTATTATATACCTTCGCTGAGGGGTTGGTAGAAAGCTCACAGAACATTTGGTTGTGTTTAAGTGGTTTGGACACTGAAATTATATGTTTTAATCATGTAGTTAAACCTACATGATTAAAACTTATATAATTATGTTTTCCTGGCTTTGATATTAAATTTAAATCTTGAGATAGTTCAAGGCTTTGCCCTTTTTGAAGCGTCCACGTTGTCGGCATCAGCTTCAAGAACCGAATGACACAGAAGGGGGTAACATTCCAGAGCCTGTATCTGGCGTCGGCGCTGACGCGCGCGATGTGGGCGCGCGGCGGCTGCGGCGGCGCCTCGCCCGCGCCCGACGCGCCGCGCGCGCCGCCGCCCGCCTGCAAGCCGCACCACAACTCCTCCTCGGAGGCCAGCGTCAGTATGGACCAGACCAACTCCGACGACGACCCGGTACTCGACACCACATTTCATTGCACATATTACCTTTATTACACTACAAACTTTTTGTTCGTCGACTATTTCGTTTATTCATAATGTTGATATGTAACAACTGACTTGCTCAATGCTACCTACCTAAATTATTTCCAGTGTGAAGAGTTGAGTACGTCGGGCGAGGAGGCCGGCCCGACGCCTCGGAAGCAGACCAAACACCAACGTGAGCTTACTGGTAAAATTTTTCAATTATCCACTGGAGTTATAACATTTTTATTCTGGAGTTATTATATTTTATACCTCCGTAGTACAGGAATTTAGATTAAAAATTCTTCGAGCTATTAATATCGTACATATTAAGTATCTACTTATAATATCTGACTGGATTCAGTAACATATTCTATACTTCATATAGTTACAATTTTCTCCTAGCTGAAGCAGAATGGCTTCGTGAAGGTGAAGAACTCTCAAAAAAAGAATGTGCATCATTGAAATCGTGTCAAAAGTAAGTGTGCAATAATAATCCTCTATTCGTTAATTCGATTTATGTTTTGAGAATTAGCTTTTGTGGTGTTGAACATAGCTTAACAGAAACATTTATATAGGAACATATGATACCTCTAGGGACCTCAAATTCATAAATTATGAAAATTGTCAATAAGTAATCTATTTAACTGTTGTCAACTTATGACTTCAGTACTGTATTACATAACATACTCTATCTGAAAAAGTTTTCATTTTCTGCCGATAAAATCCTGCAAAGTATTGGCAGCTCAGTTGGTGTTTTGCTGAACTTCTAATGCCCCACTTGAACTTGAGTCCGGCAAAAACAAACCAATATGTGTAATGTATTAGTTACTTGATCGCACGTGGATGGTGTTGTGTGGCAGGCGCAGCAAGCGCGCGGGCAGCAGCGGCAGCGCCAGCAGCGGCGCCGAGGAGCTGCTGCGCCCGCGCAAGAAGAAGCTGTACAAGAAGCGCCACAAGCCCGGCAAGCCCAGGCATTTCCGTGAGTGCACGGTCCATACACCCCACTCGATGAGGGTCTTTATCTATTTTTTATTATAAGAATAGAATTATTTTACAAACGTCATAAATTCATTCATGACGTTCTGTTTAGTTATAATTAGTGTGGCTAAAATTCTTTTTATGTCCATTTACTGGGCCGAGTCTAGGAGCATACTGCAGCACACTGCTCTATTGCGGTTTGGTGGCAATATGGGTTTTGTTGGATGTTTTAACTTCCTTTTAAAACTTCCGACGTAGCATAACAATTGGGACCGATCGCTTAACCTGCGAAAATTAGTCACCGGACACCATCCAAGTGCGGACCACCGAGGGCCCCCACTTCGCTTGATGTTGAAAACCTCATTGTTACGAACGCTACTTCATTTTAGTTTTTATTGTTTCAACTGCATTCGTATTTTTAATTCATTTTAATTTATAATTAATCATCATTTTCTTGTTATATACATTACAGTAACGACACAACTAAAGGCCGCCGACCTTGCCGAATCTGTGTCGGAAGTGGAAGAGGAGTCGTCCGGCAGTGAGACTGCGCACTGCCAACTGATCTGTGATAATGTCGACACCAGGTAGCTTTTATATATTTTTATAAATTATGAAGAGTACTAGTAACTGTCTTATAATAAACACCAACACCATTGAAATAGATAAACATTTGGAGTAGATCTCAAGTAATATTAGTCATTAAGTTTTTTGTTGATTCCTTATTGTTGTAGAGTTAGTTAATATTGAACAT